>BMAO01003694.1:0-76941 GCA_019973975.1 Trichonephila clavata | reverse complement strand
AAAAAAAAATGTCTCCGTACCCAATTTTGTGCGGCAGTGACAGAACCTTATTCAAACGTTGAAACTTTTTGTAGAAAACTCTTTCCCATTCTTTCCTCACCCCCCTCCCCGTTTGCTAACACGTTTTTCCTCTCTTCGATCTGGTTCTTCAAAGAGCGCATGCGCTCTCATACCGACTACATCTGTCAATCATTTCTAAACCACACCCCGTTGCTATAGTAACGATAGGTTTCCAGAAAACAAAAGTTATCTTTATGACGTCATCCGAGTTGCAAACAACGCCATCTGTTGGATAAAGCAGATTTGTAAAATTTCGAAAACGCTCTTAAGGAGGTCAGATTGTATATGGCAACTCAATCTATCTATATATATAAAGGAGAAAAGCGACTCACTGACTGACTAATCACGATATCTCTGGAACTATTCAACCTACATACTTGAAATTTGGTAGACATGTTCCTTTCATAGAGTAGACATCAGCTAAGAACGTATTTTCCGAAATACGAAACGCAAGGGGCGTTATAAATAATTGTTTCCATGTTTAAACTACTCAATGTACAATTTTGAAATTGGGTTAGCAGATTCCTTTCATACAGTAGAGATCCGCTACAAAATGAGTTTGGTAAAAATCGTCCCCCAAGTGGCGTTGCAGGGGCTTAGGGGGCGTTATAGATAATTATTTTCATTTTTAAACTATTTGACGCACTGTCTTTAAATTTGATAAATAGATTCCTTTCGTAGAATAATGATCAGTTACAAAACGGGTTTTGTGAAAACAGACTTCTAAGTGGCGTTGCGGGGGATTAAGGGGCGTAATAGATAAATATATCCGTTTTTAAACTACTTCACCTACCTGCGTGAAAATTGGTAGGTAAGTTTCTTTCATGGAGTAAATATCCGCTACAAAATGGGTTTTTAAAAAATTGACCACCGAGGGATGTTGGGGGTTTAAGGGGTGTTATAAATTCCGATTTTTTAACTATTAGACGTACAGTCTTGAAACTTAGTAAGCAGATTCCTCTCATAGGGTAGAGATATGCTACAAAATGGGTTTGGTGAAAATTTCCTCCAAGTGGCGTTGCGGGACATAAGGGGCGTTATAGATAATTATTTCCATTTTTAAACTATTAGACGCACAGTCTTTATATTTGATAAAGAGATTTCTTTCATAGAGTAGAGATCAGCTATAAGAAGGTTTTGTGAAAACAGACCTCTAAGTGGCGTTGCGGGGGATTAAGGGGCGTAATAGATAAATATATTCGTTTTTAAACTACTTGACCTACCTGCTTGAAAATTGGTAGGAATGTTTCTTTCATGGAATAAATATCCGCTACAAAACGGGTTTGGAGAAAATTGACCCCCAATGGGTGTTGTGGGGGCGGGGGGCTTAAGGGGCGTTATAAATTCCGATTTTTAAGTTATTAGACTCACAGTCTTGAAATTTGGTAAGAAGATTCCTCTCATAGGATAGAGATACACTACAAAATGAGTTTTGTGAAAATCGACCCCTAGGTGGCGTTGCGGGGGTTCAAGGGGCGTTATAGATAATTGTTTTTGCATTTTTAATTTATTGGACGCACAGTCTTCAAATTTTCCTAAGCAGTTTCCTTTCATAGAGTGCAATTCCCCTTCAAAATTGGTTTTGTGAAAACAGACCCCGAAGTGGCGTTGCGGGGGCTCAAGTGACGTTATAGATAATTATCCTCATTTTTAAACTATTAGACGTACAGTCTTGAAATTTGATAAGCAGATTCCTTTCGTAAAGTAGAGAACCACTACAAAATGGGTTTCGTGAATATCAACTACCAATTTTAATTTCGGGAGATTAAGAGGCGTAATCGATAAATATTTCCATTTTTAAACTATTTGATCATCCTGCTTGAAAATTGGTAGGCATTTTCCTTTCATCGAATAGAGTTCCTCTAACAAAGAGTAAAACGAAAATTGACCCCCAAGGATGTTTGCAACGGGATTACGGGGATATTGATAGTAAAACTTTTGTTTTTTTCTGTTAGATTTAGACTTGAAATTTGGCTTGCATGTTCAATTTATGGAGTAGAGATCCATCGAAAATTGGTTTTGTGGGAATCTACTTGGTTTTTGGGTCACGAAAGAGCAAACATCATTCTATACTTCAATTTTAGAGATTTTTAGAAAACTCAAATTAGATGAGTTCTGCCCTTTTTTTTATCAACAGGCGAGAGTGACAGGTATAAGTATATTTTTCAATACAATCGAATCTTAATGTGCTAAGACTTAGTTATCAATAATTTATACATATATATAAGCAGTAAAAATTTATAAAACATCATGTAATACCCAGCGAAGCGGGCGGGTAACGGCTAGTGTGATATATCCAGATAAGCACAATCATAATAATAATTATATTAACATGCTATTGGATATCTATACAGAAATGTGTAATTTTGATTCAAAATATAAGCTACTTAGTAAAAGTGATCGCATATTTTAAACTAAACTTACGAAAATATATTGAAACATTTCACACAATTCAAGTATTAATGAAATCTAAATTTTTTAAAGATACCTACGAATGCTATGTATGAAAAAAATTTCAGAAGTTATAATTTCTTCATTCATTATAATTTGTTTAGAACTGAATAACTGGTTCAGAAACGTAACGATATTGAAGTTAATGCTTATCCCGAATAAAAGCAAAAATAAATAAATAAATAAATAATTTAATAAAATTGCACTTTTCATAAAAATCTATTTTTTACCAGTGATTTTCAAAAACATGTGTGAAAAACTTTCATAGTCGAAGTAAGTCCTTTCGTGATTAAATTTTAATTCCATAAACCCATACAAAATTTGTCTGAAAAATTTAGAATATTCTACGCAAAAGACCCAATACTTTCCCCCTTCATTGTTTTATAACTCCAGAGTTATTTTCTCAATATAAGTTGGTCTTAATTTAGTTTAATGATGAAAGAATGCTACTTTGCAATTTTGGGTTTTCAATATTGTATATGACTATATCGCGTCTACCCTCGATATCACTGACATTAGTCACCCATTAGCAGAAAAAAAAACACTAAAAAGTGCTTGATTCAGCCATCAGTGACCACTATTCAATTATTACAACCTTCTCAATGAACCAAGAACATTTCCAACAATCTTTGCTTCCTTGGAACTTTCGCAAAGCAAACTGGTTCGGGTTTAACCAGGGATTAAAAAACCTTTGCTCTAAGTCAACAGATCATGGCGACCTGGAGGAACTCCTCTCCCTCTTCACCAACCGGATTCTAGATGCAGCAGGGCATTATATTCCCAGAGGAACGGGAATGAATGACTGGATTCCGTTTTGGAGGGATAATAATATCGAGGCACTTATTCAAGAGAGGGATCAACTTGGTAAAGAGCTCCAGAACAATAGCTGTGAGCAGTTACGACGTAAACTCATTGAAGCAAGTCACAGAATAGAAGAAGTCATCTCTGCTAGCAAACAAGAAAAATAGAGTGAACTTTGCGGTAAACTTGACCCGAGAAAAAGAACATCACAGGGCAGTCAACTATCAAATGTCATCTCCACAAATGGTTCAAATGCTAGAAGAAACAAAGATACAGCAAAGCTGTTTTCAAAGCATTACGAAGACTCAAATAAACTAGAATGCGCGCCAAAAGACAGGAAAGTCTGCAATAAATATAAATCAATCATTAAAGGTAACAGGATAAACACTGACAATAGCCTGTGACGTCAGTTCAATAGCAAAACACTCCCACCTATACGTGTCAAGATTGAAGTATGGTGGATCAATCTTTCAACGACCTTCAGACAATTGCTAGTCAAAACGCTGTACAGGAAGGCTAGATGGTGGACACGATGTCGTTTCGTAGTAACGATCGAACGTGCCAATCGATTGTTCCTCAACACCAATGGAGTGGAACTACGGTCAGGAGAGCCGGGTGCAAATTCGTTACACCCGACAATGAGAGGTGACAGGGGGGGGGGCGTGAAAGTGACCCACCCATGGAGTTTAAAGAGGTCGGTTCGGAAATGGAGGACTTTCTATCTTCATCTATGAACTGGACCTTTTTCGCTCTTCAAGGACCTACTGATGAATTTTGGCGAAAGGTGAAACTCGGATTGCCGAAGTCCGCAGCACAACGGATGACATACCTGATATGAACTGTGAAAAAGAAATTTAGCGGTGTGACCCTTGACGCTACCTTGTCACAATGTTACAAGCCTTTTCACGACAGACTTTATTGTTGAGGAACTTGAATCAGCGATCGAATGCCTCGATCCAAAAAAAATCCCCTGGACCCAATCTCATCCTTGGCCAAATGATAATAAACTTTGGGAAAAATGCTAAAAGACACCTGCTAAACATTTTCAAAACATCATGGCGCTCAGGTAAACTTTCTAAGATCTGGAAGAATTCTGTCATTATTCCTATCCTCAACCCAGGAAAAGCTGCTACCAACTGCAAAAATTATCGACCCATATCACTAACATGCATCCTCCGCAAACTCATGGAGCGCATTATACACACAAGATTAATGCAGTGGATTATAAAGAACAATGTTTTGCATTTTTACCAGATCGCATACAAAGTCAAGCATAGAACCATCAATCAGCTCTTTTACCTTTGCCAGTCCGTGATCGACGGTTTTCAAGAAAAGCCGCTTAAGAAAACAACTATAGTCCTCCTAGATCTCTTTGCAGCTTTCGACAGAGCATAGAGACCTAAACTAATCAATATCATTCATGCAACAGGCATATCATCAAACGCTCTGATCCGGATAAACGATTTCCTTAGGGAAAAAAAGCTTTTAAGTCAAAGTAAATGGCCCCTTCTAAAACACTCACTATACGAAGGCAGGAGTTCCTCAGGGCTTGGTGCTTAGCCCACTCTTTTTCATCCTTTACATGAATACGGCAGACCACCATTTAAGCAAAGATGTAAAAACAGCATTTCAGTGTGGCATACGCACACAAACTTGGAAACTTCACAAACAGCTCTAAATGCCTCCTTGCAAGGCATTGAAACGTGGTCAAAAGCGCTCAAGCTCACTATTAATCCAGATAAAACCAATTTTCGATGAATACTTTTCAACTGACAGAAAAAAGTCGAAGCTCCTTTCATCCTATCATGAAGCTCTTCGGCTCGGAAATAAATCAAACTTCTAATTCAAGGTACAGTGGTCTCCCTCTTGGCGCAGAGCTAAGATTATCACAACATTTTGATCATATTTCAAATAAAGCACTAAAAAGGCTTAACATCCTTAAGAGACTTTTCTTGGAGATCAAATCCCAAAATGCTTCTAAGTACATTTACCTCCATCGTTAAGCCCATTCGTTTTACGAAGCCATTACGCTGCATCCGTTTGGGAACCAGCCAAGCCTACTGCATAGGAAAAGATCTACTCGATCCATTATAGGGCCTCGAAAATCATCACCGATGTCTCATCAACAAACAACATCAAAGCTGAAAATGAATGCGGATTCACCCCCATTAGAAAGCAGAAGATAACTATCCACAATTGAATTTACAAATAACAACGAAGCCTACCTGATAACCACATTTCCAGCAGAACTTTCAAAGCGTGAAGCGGTAAATCTAGGCTCCTCAACCCAGCAACAAGTTTCCAGAAATCAGAAAAGACATCAACCTTCAGCACGAGTCACTTGATATTCCGAAAGTACCTTCACACACTCGGCATCTTCACCCACAGACAAAGGTAAATCTAAACCTCCTACGACACTGCACTAAAAAAGAACCTGCCTCGATAACCAAAGAAAAAGGCAACCATACCATCGAAGAACTTACCATCCAAATTCAAAATCTAGCAATCGCCTACACTGACGGCTCCTCCGAATCAAATATTGATAGAGAAGGTGCAGGTGTCTCCTTTACTTCTCCAAACAGAGAGCATGAGTACCATAAAATTCAAGTAGGGAAATTCACATCCAACTACACATGCGAACTCATTGCTATCAAGAGTGCGTTGGAGATTTCCCTCTCTAAAACCATTCAAGAATCAAGCAGCATTATCTTATTAGACTCAAGATCCACGCTGCAAGTCATCCAGAAGGGCAAGTGCCAAATCAGCCAAAGAATCATCCAATCCATTGACAAAATCATAACAGAAAAGAGATCCTGCACGTTACAATAGAGACAGCCATTACGAGAATATTACAGCCCACACAAGTATCCTCGGTAACGAGAAAGCCGATGAACTTGCCAAGGAATCCAGAGCTTGCCTCCAATCATCTAACCACACGGCTCTCATCGACACCAATGGAGTTGTCAGTCGAAGACTAATCAACAGTAATTTTAAATATTCTATCCCAGCTCTAAAAAGTAACCGTACAATAGCATCGATAATAACCAGACTTAGAACAAAGCACGTAAAAGGAATGAAAATCTCAACTGACAGACAAAGAAGTTACACAAATCATTGCCCAAACTGCCCTAATGTTCAACTGTCTCCACAACATGCCCTCAGTTGCCTAGCAATTCAAGCCAGGTATTTTAAGATCACCCCAAAAGATTTTATCTTTTCTGATAAAAGTTGCCGAAGGTGTGGAAGACAGCTTTGGAGCGATTTAAAGCTTCTTTTTTATCCATCTGCACATCATGGACATGCCAACAACAACAACATATGACTAATTCATAACTTTGCACACCGTTTATTTCTTTGTTCCAAAGAATAAAAAATTTTTAAGTTTCTTCAAATGATAATTGAAATTTTCTGAATGTATCAATGTTAATGCTTTTTTTAATGTTTCATCAGCTTTAGAGTTTCTATTTTCAACTTAACATGCAATAGTTAATAGTTAGCCATTCTGGAAATTAGATATGTTCCCAGAAGTTGAATATTAATTTTTACAATTTGATCGTGGAATTTGAACCATATCTCAGAAGTGGATGACAATACATGAAAATGTAAAATAATAAGAAGAAGAAAAAAAAAGAAAAAAAAAACGAAAAGGAGGAACTTTATACTCTTTAGTCTGTTATAAAAACATGTGGTACATTAATTTTTTTAAATTCGATCTTTTTTCTTCTTACCACACATTTTATTTGTTTGACCTGTTCTTTTGAGACGGAATCTAATATAACGATACGGACTCATTCGAGGCCCCGTAAACAGAGAATAAATACACTTCAGACCCTTCAATTAAAATCCATTGAAGAGCAAGACTTATTCCAGCAGACACGTAATTCCAGCTTCAAATATCAAACTCAAGGATAAATTTAACAATAAATAAATGATAGTTTAAAAAACTAAAAAACACGTTTTTATACTGAATCGAACTAAAAAGTAAAAAAATAATTCTTAATAAAGAATAAAATGATTAACAAGAAAATGAATGTCATTGTGGTAAAAGCATGGGGTGCTTTGTACTACATGTTTACACTAATTCAGCTTTTCGGAATAGAAGTTAAAAATTATGACAATTCAAACATTTATAGAACACCCCATGCTTTTACCACAATGACATTCATTTTCTTGTTAATCATTTTATTCTTTATTAAGAATTATTTTTTTACTTTTTAGTTCGATTCAGTATAAAAACGTGTTTTTTAGTTTTTTTCAAACTATAATTTTTCTTACAATGAATTGTAGGAGGTAAGTAATAAAAAAAAAATTGGCAAAGTTATATATATATATTGATGCCTAAATGGATGAACAGATAAGATACATGATTTAGGATTTGTTTTGAATTACCTTGCTTGTGTAGTATAATTGAAATAAATACTTCTAATCAGCCTGAAACTCCAAATTCCTGAAATTAATACTAGCAAAGGCCTGGCAAGCATCTTAACAAGACTTAGAACAGGACACTATTAGGAGCTACAAACTCAAACCAAAGTACTTTTTCTGCAATTACTGTTACAACACGGAACTGAACTCAGAATATCTTTTCTCCTGTCCCGCCATTCTGGCAAAATTGCAGCACATCAGCAAGAATCCCCCATGAGGACTTACATGAAGATAACTGCATCCAGATTGCTGATGCAGTCTATAGGACCTTTGGTCCTACTCAATTATTGTTCATGACAAGACACCAACTTCTAATCCAAGATTCAGAAACTAATATTTATACCTATCTTTACATACAAGTTCTGAAAGAAGTATCAATTTTGTAACAACTTTTCACAGATAAATTCTGTGGAAGTAGTAATACTTTCAAAAAACATACTATTAGATCATAGAAAGAAATTCATATAGAAATAGAGAGTATCTAAATTAATAAATTTATTTACAAATTATTGAATGAAAATGAATTTTTAACATTAGCACTGGTACACATATTTTACACTGAAAATAGCATAAGTTGTTATAATTCAGCTAAGTATAAGTTGTCAAATACAATGGGCTAAATTCAGACAAGTGGTGTCAAGTCAGAATCACATGAGGTTACAAACAAAAACATGTGCATCACATCAGTACCTGAAATTCCTATGCTTACACTGCTGACATCTTGTGCTTTATCTCTTATATACATTTAATATTGTCACATTTTATACATTATTCTAGTATACCCATTTTATTTGAGATATTAAGTGCACTAAGCCTCATATAGTAGTTACTTGTCACATGTTTGTTAAATAGTTTTATTTATAATTCTTAATTATTTTTAGAGTATACATATTAAGAAGTACCATGATTACTTAATATAAGTATACTTTAATATACTTATTATAATTATTTCTTCTTAACAACTTTTTAGATTAGTTGAATTATTTTCTGTTTTAATCAAGATACTCTTTCAAACTTTCATGACTGTATAGTTCTCTTGATGTGTCTTTATTTTACTCATCCTTAAAAATAAAGTAGTAGATTTTTAATAACATAACATATTGTTAAATCAAAAGTCAATTCTACACGATTTAAAGTAAAAACTCAACTACTTATTCAAATTGAGTAGCTTTTTTTAAATATCTTGAGGGAAAAAAGTGAATGGGCAAATTATTTACCATTTCTGAACAATATGTGTTAACAATGTTATCTATTACAAGTTTGTAACTTGATTCTCATTTTTCAAAACAATGCTAGATTTGAATTTAAATATTTTTTTTTTACTTTGATGAATATAAATTATTAAACTTTAATGTTTATATGATTTATTGTTTCATGGCTAAATTGAACATTTTATATTTAGAAATGATTGTCTCCAAAGTTCAGAGAAAAACAAATAATTTTTTCATTATTAAAGTCAAAGCAATGAACCAAATTAAGAAAATATTTTAAATATTTTTTTTTTAAATAAAGCTTTTCTGGAACAGAGTAAAAAGTAAATTTGTTTTTATGAAAATTTCTCAGACACAAGAGCTTAACAAATTATTGTTAGATATTCAGTTCCAACTTATAATTGTATTCATTTTCATTTCATAAATATATTAATTTATTCATTTCATTTATTTTGACAATTATTTTAACAATGCATTTATTTTATGCATTTTTTACATTCATTTGGACTATAAATGATATTGCTTCATTGTTACATGTGAAGATTATTTTTTAAAGAGATTTATGCCAAAAGTTGTGTTTTGTGGTCAGCCTCAGCACTGATTAGTGTATTAATACTGTGTAATATATAAAGTAGAAGCATTGTTATTGTATTCTAGTTTTCTTGCAATAACTGATCTGCAAAAATTCCTAAAACATAGTTAGATTTTTCCAAAGATATGATTATTTAGAAAGATTTCAAACATAAACAGTCATCAATATTTAAAAAAATGTTGTTGCATAAAATATTCCTTTAAAATTAAATTGAAAGTTTATAATGTGCAAGTCAAACAAATATTACCATACAATTTCAACAGATAAAATTATTAACGACATATAAAAAATTTAGATATTCCTCCAACAATAATGCTGAAAATGATTTTCAAGAGCTGCAAAAAGGAAACATTACCTAAATCTTAAAAAACAGTTAAATCAGTTTATTTTCAAAAGAACCAAAACTAGTTTTAGGAAGAAAGAAAAAGAAAAGAAAAAAAAAATACAAATTAAAAGCTATACACTTTGTTAGTTACTAAAAGAACAATTGAAAATATTTTAGCCAATATACTTTGCAACACATGTTAGAATGTAAAAAAGTAATATACATGTCTTGAAGTAAAAACAGTAATAACAAAATATGAGATATTAGTATTTGAGTTAGGCAAGAAACATGTTATAGTTATTATGATGTAACATGAATTCCCTTTGTTGTTTTTAAGATAACCATTTCATATTCTTCTAACAACCTTATTGAAAAGAAGAATTTATAAAAATGTACATTATATGCAAAAGATTTCACAAAAACCAAAAGGTTCTATTTTTTACAGCATAGTCTTGAACAGGGAAAATGACAGTGTATGGATAAATGATAATAAAAAATAAAGACTTAATATAAAAATATTTTTTAATTTTTAAATAACTATACAGACAATAACATTAGAATCTCAGCCCATAACTCTAAACAAATGATGCTGGATCTACCTTAAATAAAACACACAATTAATTAAATTAATAAATGAAACTTTTCAACATCAGTTTGAAGAATACAATAAAAAAAATAAAAAAAACAGAAATTCAGTATTAAATTTACATAGAATTTAGAACCTCTTGAAGTAGAACACCCAGCGGAGTGAAACAAACTCAAAACAAATGATGCTGGATCTACTCAACTGATTCATAAAAAAATCTTTTTCCTGACATAACCTTAAAGAATATATAACATTACATGTAATTAAAGTAAGGAAAATTATTCAGTATTATTAAAAATCAATGTATTTGCTATTTCCTTACAAATATATAATCTTCTTCAATAATGAACCCAGGAAAGCTTGGCAAATGCATGTTTATTTAAAAAGCTTATTATTAAAGAAAAGTACAAAAGCCAATTATCAAATTTCTGAACTGATTTTCTAAACTCAAATTTCTGACAAACTTCTGTGTCACCATATTCATGACACTTTAATCGAATTTGGCAAACAGTTTTAAACTATCAAATTTTCTATTTTTAACTAAATAATAATCTTATGTAAATACAGGAGGCAAATACAAGTTTGAATAACCCTTCACTTTGTAAAAAAAGTCTTCAAGTTAAAAGGAGTAAGACCTAACTTGAAATACAACAACAAAAAACATGATCAAAGAACTGTACAATACCAATGATACTTCTTTCCTTTTTAATTTTATAACAAGTTTTTCTATTGTTTCAGAAAATACATCTGCCCCAATTTTATTTGTTTAAAACTTTTATTCACAACTGCACTTAGATTATTTATATCAAATTTTCTACTACCTATTGGATACATTTTCAAAAACACTAAATTTCAGTAATAGGGAATAGTTAAAACTTTACAAACTTAATAAAAGTTAATTTTCAAAATTAAATTGGCTGAAATGCCTATTTTATTGCTAAAGCAGCAATAATAGATGTAATTTCTAGATTTTATTAGATTTATAAAAATATATTTACATTTAACTTTTTAATAAAATAATACACATTAATTGACAAACCAATCAATCAAATTTTTTAAACTTGCCCTATATTTTGTAAGATAAACCTTAATTAAATACCTCTTAGTAATTAAAAAAATTTTCAATAGTAAAAAAAAATCAGGATTTTATGGTATTAAAAGTATAAAAGGAACCAAGTACACATCCCCTAACCTGTAGTGGATTGAACTCATCAACCTATAGAAGTTAATTTTTAGCAAAAAATTTTTATATTGTATGTCAGCCTAAATAGTCAACAAACAACTACTGCATTTTATATAATTTGACAGACATCAGAACGATAGCAGATAAAAAGTTGGTCAATTTTAAAGCTTCAAAATGCAAGGGGATATCTTACATGATAAATATATTTTTTAAAAAATGAAAAACATAGGGATATTTATCCCCCTCCCCCCAATTAAAATTAACATTTTGACACACAAATACATAAGGAATTTTTTAAAATATATACAAAATTTACCTTATTTCTCAGTATATTCATAAGATGTCATTTCCGAATAATTTATATTTTTAAACTAGATTTTTCAATAATAGTCTATGAAATGTTTTTTGGTCTACATATCACAGAAATGTAATGAGCAGTGAGACTGAATGGATTAAGCATAAGGAACCCAGTTGCTTCCATCCTCAGGAGTCAGATTTCCTGTAACTAAAAGGACAACATCCACTATCCACCAAATGCCCACTCCACCAAGAGTCAGTAATTTTCCTACAGCAGTCCCAGTATGTCCAAGACAAAAACGATCCATCCCAAGAAATCCAAGGAGTACAGAATATAGAAGAGTAGTTAAAAAATAATGACCAGAGTATCTGAAATAAAAATTCTCCCAGATTACAACAATTCAAAAATAAAGATCACTATACAAATTCAGGTTTAATAAGGAAAATTCTCCAATTATACAGATCCATAGTATTTTACTTAAAACTTAAATGATATTGATAGTAAATAATAGAATCTCACATACAATTAAAGTCACTTATTAAATCAATATATATGAACTAAGAATATTAATCAATGCGAGAGTTTCTCATTACTTATACAATTTTAATGACAAATTGGCTTAATGCAGTTTCATACCAGCATAGTGAGTTAAGAGGATTTTACAGATGGGGAGGGGGGCAGGTAGTAGTTTGAATGGAGAGTGCTATTGAGAAATACCATTCTACCAGCTATTGTAGTTGAAAAGATGTTTTGTATTCTGATGGATAGAAACTGTTGGAGGTTACTAACTGACCAGAAGTAAAGCCGAATTTCAATGCCCAAGGATAAACAATTTTGAATCTACATGGGATAAAGCTTATTCAACTATTTATCTTGGTATTGAAGAGGGATTACTGGAATTTGATTTCAGATATCAGTGAACCTACAGTAGCTTGGAAGAAGCTCCAAGAACATTTTAAGTATGTGCACCCATTATTGGACTACTGCGTAAGTTTTTCAATTATAGAAGAGGAGGAAATTGTACTTCACTCTGCTCAAAAAAGAATAGGTGCTGCAAAGCTTTAAAAAAAAAATTAATGATCTACGCATAATAAAAGACTTAAAAGTGTAAATTTTACACTCAGACATAAAAGTTACCATGTATGCAATACCTATTAGCCTGAAATGAATGAAATAAAAGAGCATTTTAATTACACAGTTTCAAATGCAATTAGAGCCATATAAAGAAGTAGCAGTCTAAGTAATAAGTTCTGATTAGAAACTTACTATGCTTCACCTTACCATGGAATTGAATTAGTTATCAGAACCAGACTAAAATTCTTTTTGAATAGTATTGTGCTAAAAACCTTCAGTTAAACATTTAAAAGTTTATGTAGATGTTTATTATGAAAGAAAAAATATTATGATCAAAAATGTATTGCAAGCAATAGTTATCGAGTTTAAATTTCCAAAGAAAAAAAAAGCAATCAGATCATGTTGTTGAAGGATCGATAAAGCAAATAAAGAGTACATTTATTTTAAAATTTATGGCTCAAACTAAAAAATTATTAAGTGTGAAGAAAGAAGGTGATGGCAAACTGCTTATTTATCAAACTGACTACATAAACAAAGTGTGCAACCTTTACAGAAAGCATAAATTCTCAATTTCAACTTACCATTAGCTAAGGGAGTTATGCATCTAAAATTGACTGTCCTAAATCAGAAAAGAAATCACTGAAATGGAAAGTTACCATACAGAAATATACTTGGCTGTTTACTATACAGAAATATACTTGGCTGTTTACCATATAGAAATATACTTGGCTGTTTACCATACAGAAATATACTTGGCTGTTTACCATATAGAAATATACTTGGCTGTTACTTCAGGAGGTCATACTAGACCAGATATATATTATATAGTAAACATATTTTCTAGTTTCTAGAACCCCAGGTCGTGCTCATTGGAATTGCTTATTGAAATTATTCGGGTATTTTGAAAATAAGAAAACACTTCAAATTAAATTCATCTAACATAAACAATTTGAATGTCAAATAATACAATGATTTAGATTTTGCAGCCAATTGAGATGACAGAATTAAAATGGATGAATTATTTTACCTTACCAATATTCTGATGAACTTTTAAATAGAAATCTGTCAGTTTATCAACTATGGAGGCAGAGTATGTAACTTTGACTAAAACTTCTAAATAATTAATATGGGTTATTTGTATTTTGGAAGAATGTAGCTATTTTAAATTATTCTCCATTAATTTAGGTAAAAGTCAATTAATATGTGATAATTGACTTTTTTAACTCCCTTACTGAAAATATTAGAAAAAAGCATATTGATGTAGTTAATGCCCCACCTTTCTTTTGATGATGTCATCGATAGGTGGCGTGCCTGTTCCTTTATATAGTGCATGTTTTGTAAATAAAATTCAGTGTGTGTGTGTTTTACAGTCTACTTGCTTGTGTTGTGAATTTCTGTGTCAAGTGCGTGCGTAAATATATGGTCCGACCGATTGGAGAGAAAGGTCGGTGACCTGTGGATTTAAGTGTGCTGAATTCAACTATGAAAGATTTGAGGTAATGTGAGAATTGTGTTTATTAGTGTGGGCAGATTCATGTTTGTTAATTATTCATATTGTGTTGTCGCAGGTTTTACTTGTCATTAATTGGTTTATGTGTAGAGTTTTAGTGTGAATTTGTTGTTATTAATATTGCAATGTATTGTGTTGTCTGCCTTTGAATTATTCCTTGTTTAATCGTTGTGTTTGTCAGTGATTTTGGTTTACTTGGGTTCGAAATTTAAATGTGAAGTTGGGTTTTCTGTTTAGCTGTTTTGAGTAGTTTGATTTTTGTGAATAGTAATGGCTTTTAAATTAAACTATAAGAAGACTGAGCTCATAAGGTTGGCGGAGGAAATGGGTCTGAAGATTCCTGTTGAGGCTAAGGTGATTCAACTGAAAAACCTAATTGAATCAAGTAATTTGTATAGGGACGATATTGACTTTGTACGTGAACTCATGTCAAATATTCAAGAAGAAAAGAGGGATGAAATAGAATTGCAGAAATTAAAATTATCCCAATTTGAAAAAAAGCTTGAGCTTATAAATGCAAAGAAGGGTTTAGCAGATATATCCCAAGTTTCTGAAACAAAAGAATCGAGTTCCCTAACCGATAACTTAGAATGTCTAATTCGAAGTGTGAACGTTTTGACAATTCCTGTCCCCGTTAAATCGGAATCATATAACTTGTTTTTTTATTCTTTGGAAAGGGCCTTCAAAAATAAATCTGTACCTAATGAATTTGAAGCCGAGATTCTGTTAAATATTCTAGGAGAAAAAGTAAATAACTTGCTTACTTATGTTGATCAGGAGGACTTGAGCGATTATAAAAAAATAAAAGAATTGGCATTAAGGGAATTTCAGCCCACACCACAAAAGTGTCTTAATAATTTTAAAAGAGCTCAAAAACAACCATCGGAAAATAATGTTCAATTTGCTTCTCGTTTGTGTGCTTCCTTCGACTATTACTGTCTATTGCGCAAAGTAACAGATTTTAAATCTCTGTGTGATCTTATAGTTTCGGATAGACTTTTTGAGACTCTAGATCATGAATTAAAGATGCATATTGGAATTAAACAGGGTGAAGGCTTTTTCAAACCTAAGCAGCTTGGACGAGAGTGTGACATTTATTTATCATCTAGAGGTGGGAATTCGAATGAATTAGTGAATAGAAATGCTGTGGGTGAACAAAACGAGTGGTAGGAAATAAATGGCAAAGAACTCCAAATTGGAAAACAAATACAAATGTATCCAAGGTCTTCTTGTCGGAAAATAAAAATACAACTAGTGTTCTTTGTAAGCGATTATCACACTCCCTTTCTAAATGTCCACAATTTAGGCGACTTTCAGTCTGGGAAAGAGCGGAGGTGATTAAGCGAAATAATCTCTGTTTTCATTGTTTTATGCCTCATAAATTGAGTGAATGTCGGTCAGTTAAAAATTGTTTTTGCTCGAAGCCTCATCATAGTTTGATTCACTTCCCGCGTGAAAACTCTAGATATCCCCCGTCTCAGTTGAAATTCGATGCACCTGTTTTTGTTCCAAAACAGAGCGAGGAAACTCCGGAAGCGGTTTCGCGATCCCAATTGGTAGCAACTAGCCTTGTGAAGGGAAAGGAAAAAATGTTCTTTTAAGCACTATTCGTGCATTTGTTAAAAACAAATTCTCGCAATGGGTTGAGGTGAGATGTCTTCTCGATAGTGGTTCTCAATCTTGTTTGTGTACTAGATCGTGCGCAGAGAGGTTGCATCTTAATTTGGAGAAAATAAATACTGTGGTTTCATGCATTAATGATGCTAGTATGGTGGTGAAGAATTGTGTAAGGACTTCGGTGGCAAACAGAAATAAAAGCTTTGAGAAGGAGTTATTGATACTGGTCGTCAATAAAATTGCCAATCTTATTCCAAATAAAGTGGTCAGTGTGAATGTTAATATTTTGAAGCATGTGTCTTTAGCTGATCCTGGGTTCAGTATTCCTGACAAAATCGATATGTTGATTGGAGTGGAGGTCTTTTATGAGCTGTTGAACCCGGGAAAGATATATGTTGAAAACTCGCAATTGCTGTTGCAAAATACTGTCTTTGGTTACGTTGTTAGTGGGATTGTAGATCAGGTGGTGGAGGATCGTGTTCATTGTGGGTTGGTTCTCGACGATGACTTAAACAAAACGTTGAAACAATTTTGGGAAATCGAAAGTGTTGAAGTAGAGCTTAAGGAAAACACGGAGGCTTCTTTATGTGAGGAACATTTTGCGAACACCCATAAGAGAAATAGAGATGGTAGATATGTAGTATCAATGGCGTTGAGTAAGGATCCGTCGTGCTTAGGAAATTCCAAAGATAAAGCTGTAAGACAACTTAATTCGTTGTGGAAGCGTTTGTTTAGGGATTTGGAATATTTGTCTTTGTATGCGGATTTTTTGAGTGAGTATGAGGAGTTGGGTCATATGGAAAGGGTTATTGGGTCAAATGAACCGCCCATACAATACTATATACCCCACCATGGTATTTTTCGCCCTGATAAACTGACAACAAAACTGAGAGTTGTATTCAATGCTTCATCCCCAACTACAACAGGCCTAAGTCTAAATGATATACAAATGAAGGGAGACGTGGTGGAAGATGTCTTTGAGACTATTACTCGATTTCGGAGACACAGGTTTGCCTTCACTACAGATATACAAAAGATGTATAGGCAGATTCATGTAGAAGCGACTCAGAGAGACCTTCAGCATATCCTGTGGAAGATTGGACCTGAGGAAGAGATCGTAACTTATCGTTTGAAAACTGTAACTTATGGAATGTCCAACGCTCCTTTTCTTGCTATAAAGACTCTGCAGCAGTTGGCTCAAGATGAAAAAACGAGATTTTCTTTGGCCTCAGAAGCATTGCTGAACGATACCTATATGGACGATATCGTTAGTGGAGCGCCTGATATAGAGACTGACCGTCGGCTACAGTCAGAACTACAAGATGCACTGCAATCTTGCGGAATAGTACTTCACAAGTGGTCTTCTAACTCTCCTGAGTTGTTGAATAGTTCATCATCATCTGACGTTGAGCACTCCTTCTCAGCTGAGTCTGACTTATCTGTGAAAACGTTAGGCATCAGTTGGAAGCCGTTACAAGATTGTTTTGTATTTAAAGTCTCAATTTTGAGTAAATCATCGTTTACTAAGCGTGAAGTACTGAGTGTCATAGCGAGGCTTCATGACTCTCTGGGTTTCTTGGGTCCAGTGTTAACTAGAGCAAAGATCCTTTTTCAGAGATTATGGCAGCAAAAACTGGATTTGGATGATGTGCTACCAGATCAAATTGCCAAAGAATGGAAGGAGTTTGTGACCACCTTTAAGTGTATTGAAACAGTGAAAATAAATAGATTTATTCTAACCGATACATGGTTAAGAGTCATCCTTCAGGGTTTTGCAGATTCGTCTGAAGTGGCTTACGGAGCTGTCGTTTACTTGCAGTGTTTTTATCAGACCGATCGTACAAAGGTGACTATTCTGGCAAGCAAGTCGCGTGTTGCACCTATTCGCGTTATTTCAATACCTCGACTGGAGCTCTGTGCCTGTGTTCTTCTCGCTCAGCTTGTGCAGAAAATACGTTCCTGTATAAAATTGGAGATTAGTGATATTGTGCTTCATACGGATTCAACGATTGCCTTAGCGTGGTTAAAAACGCCTGCGAATCAACTCAAGACCTTTATAGCTAATCGAGTATCAAAGATTCAAAGATTGACGGAAAAGTGTAATTGGATTCATGTAGCATCGAATCTAAATCCTGCTGATCTTATTTCGCGTGGACTACATCCTAACGATCTTCCAGAATCAGAATTGTGGTGAAGAGGCCCACCGTTTCTTGAACAGGGTAAGTTATTCAGTGTACAGCCAAGCTCTGATCTGCTGAACGAGTTTGAGTACTCCAGTGAGCAATGAAGTTTAAAGTTTCTGTATACAGTGTGAATGTGTTCGCAAATTGTAAACAATCCTTTTTATCTGATATCTTGTGTATAAGTAATAATTATGTAAAAATTCTTCGCATTTTTAGCTATGTGTTAAGATTTCTAAATAATTTGAAACAATTTGTGATACTGTCTGGTTCTCTAAGGGCCTCGGAATTAGACCTGGCTTAAACTAAATTGATCTGAATGGCTCAAAGAGAGATTTTTCAGCTGAGATTACCATAAAATTATCTTACCAAATAGTAAAATCAAAAATTTAAATCCTTTCCTAGACAGGGATGGTATATTGAGAGTAGGTGGACGCCTCGGAAATTCAGATTTGCCTTATGTTGCCAAATATCCAGCAATCTTGCCCAGTAATCATAAATTGACGAATATAATTATTATGTATTTCCATAAGAAAAATCTTTATCTTGGGGCATCCTCCCTTCTACACTGTGTAAGACAGAAGTATTGGCCCCTACATGGTAGGTCCTTGTGTAGGAAAATAATGCACGAGTGTGTCGTTTGTTTCAGAACCAAACCAATAGCTACAACTCAATTAATGGGTAATTTACCCCAAGACAGAGTAGTTCCAGATTATCCCTTTAATTGCTCCGGTGTAGATTTTTGTGGCCTATTTATGATTAGATATCGCAATCAGAGAAAAGGCGTATTGCATAAAATGTATATTTGCATGTTTTGTCTCTAAATCAATTTATATTGAAATTGTAACAGATCTCACATCTGACGCCTTTATTGCGACGTTAAAGCGATTCTTTAGCTGTAGAGGTAAATGTGCAAAGTTGTATTCCGATAATGGCTCAACCTTTGCGGGAGCAAATCAAGAAATTAAGAGACTTCTAACACTGGTTAAAACGCCTGATGAGAATCTTGCTGGTTTCTTATCGAGTGAGGGAATTGACTGGAAATTCATTCCTCCAAGAGCACTCTCCTTTGGTGCTTTGTGGGAGGCTGCCATAAAATCGGTTAAATACCACCTTAAGAGAGTAATGGGAAAGTCTAACTTAACCTATGAGGAATTCTTGACTGTGTGCATCGAAATAGAGGGAATCTTGAATTCTAGACCTTTATGTCCCTTATCAACCAATATTGATGACTTAAATGCTTTAACACCTGCACATTTTTTAATAGGTAGACCTATTCATTCAATCAGTGAGCCTAACTTAGTTGATCTAAACGAGAATATCCTAAAAAGATGGCAATGAGTTACGAGATTTGTGCAGCTTATTTGGAGTAAATGGCATCGAGGTTATTTGAACGAACTCCAACAACGCAATAAGTGGCAATTTCTAAAAGAAAACGTAAAGATGGGAGACATGGTAGTTCTTATTGAGGACAATATGCCTCCACTTAAATGGCCATTGGGTAGGATTTTAGAACTTTATAAAGGTGATGATAATTTAGTTCGAGTTGTGAAAGTGAAGACTGAAAAAGAAGAATATAAGCGAGCTATTTCTCGAGTGTGTTTATTACCTGTGCCAACTTAAGATTGTATATTTCATGAGTTTCTGTGAAATTATATTAGTAAAGATTTTAGTGAATGTATAGTTTTATTCTGTGTGTAAATTGATATTAATGCATTTTAATTTATAGTTCGTTTATATGTATTGTGAAATTTGTTGCATGTAACCATGGCAACAGGGGGGAGAATGTTAACACCCCGCCTTTCTTTTGATGATGTCATCGATAGGTGGCGTCCCTGTTCCTTTATATAGTGCATGTTTTGTAAATAAAATTCAGCATGTGTGTGTTTTACAGTCTACTTGCTTGTGTTGTGAATTTCTGTGTCTAGTGCGTGTGTAAATAGATGTGATATTTTTTTTTTACAAAATCTGGAATGTGAAAAATTATTTGTATTAAATTATATTAGTAGTAGAAACAATCTGACAGATATTTTTAGTAAACCATTATCAAAGGATGGTTTGTATAAATTTCTCAAACTAATACTTGTAAATGTGTAATATTTTAAGTAATGATGTATGTATGCACATAAATTCAAAGTTTGTTAAAGTTAAATGCAATCAGAGAATTAGCATACATACCAAGACACGAATGAGAGAAGGGAGCCTTGCATAGGAAAAACCAATTTCACATTATCTCATGTTTGCAATAATTACAAAATTTAAACATGAGAGTAATAGTAATTTTGGATTTTAAATATTGATAGATTCATCCATTTAGTGCATTGAATATACTAACTTTCTTTAACATTACTGATGACATATACATGATTGGTTTTTAAATGATGCTGAGGTCATTGATATGGTTGTGAGGTTACCACCTCATATAATGAGCCATACCTTGTGTATATGATGTTCTTCCAAGATTATTATATTTTAAAATGCATGGAAATATTATTCTGCTATAGGCAGCAGTTCACCTTTTTTTTATTTGACGAAATTAGTTGGTAGTAAAATGCTAAGTACAAAAAAATTGTATTATAATTCTGAAAGGAAAAGTTAATATAATAACAATATTTACAAAATACTTACTTAATACAAGGGAATCCACCTCTGTGAAATGTCTTAGGGCCATAACATTCAATGCCAGAGAGAACAGTACAATTAACTGATGTAAATTGTACATCTTCATACTTTTGACCACCATACTAGAAAATAAATAACGAATAAATTATTAAAAAAAATACATGGTAAATAATACAACAGACAGTTCAATAATGCTGATCATCATTACTAAGCAAAATTTATTGAAATTAATGTTAAGTAATGTTAATCAATAAATCTTGTTTATATAAAAAAATTTACTGTAAGCTAAGCATAATAAATATTAACAAAATAGGTCAAGATTGGAAAAAGTTGGGCAACAAAATTTTTTAAATAAAAGTTGCATAATTTTAACATTTGTTAAATGTAAAATATTTTGTTATAAAATAAAGAAAATCTTTTAGAATTTCATGCTTATTATGTAAATAGCTTTTAGCTCCATAATAACAGTTGTTGCATATGCAGAGAGGGTAGTGTGCGGAGAGGAGTGTATGGCCAGATGGGGGATGAATTGCTCCAAAAAGGGAAAGAGTGAATTCCTTTTGGTGTGTTCATAAGAATCAGATGGCTTTAAACATGCATGATAAATACTTTTTTATGCATCAATGTACAGACAGAGTCATTCAATTATTGTAGTTTAGAGAGATCTTATCCCTTACTAAGGGATTTTGGTTTATTGTTCTTCCTTTTGGCCAGACAAAGTCTTTACCAATACTATTCTGTCGAGAAAGCCTTTTTCCCCCTTTGTTCCATTATGCAACCATACAATTCATTTAGGTTATGCATTAATTAACCTTTAAATGCTACATTGTGCCTCTGCAGTTTAAATTTCAGGTCACTAAAGTTGTTTTTTCTTTAGAATTACATTACAATCTGAAAAGATGTTTAAATTTTGCACACTAATATATATAGTCTGACTCCATTAACATGTAGCAATCGAGGTTCATCAGTCGAATCATAGGTTAAGTGAACTGCAAGTTACAATACTGCGGTAAATTTAGTGATAATTATCTGTTATTTAAGTTTGTTATGAAAGAAAAAAATATTAAAATAATGACAACTTGGACACTTAATTATAGTTAAAGAAAATGGAGTTTATTGTTTCACCCACCAATTCTCTGTGAGTGATTGTTTTTTACAGCATTTTATTTATTCTTCTCTTACACCACAAATTTTATTTGCCTAGTCATAATCTGAGATCCCTGTTACTCCAAATAACTAATAGCTTTGTTACTTTAAGAGATTCAGAAAGTGTGATGGGATTATGTTTTACTACATCTTTCTCTCGCATTAAATAACACCTTTTCACCCGCAACATGTGTTGGCTACATCTTCCTCTTTCTTGTCCCCATTACTAATATAATTTTGGATTGAATCTTTCATGAAATGAAGAATAAAAATTATGCTGTCTGAATGTCTACAAGTGATTCCTTATTGAGAAAGCCTTGGTTAAAATAGTATGTTAAAAGACACTCGTTACCAACCAACATATTAAAAATGTCTAACTGTATATATATGTAGATCAGGCTCCATTACTTCATGGAAATAATTGCAGTTGTCATCTTGAATAATTCAAGCTTTATTGTAGCATAGTAAAAAATTTTCCAATAAGGCTGCTATTTGGCACCTAACTTATTTGAAGAAAGAACAGTAACACAGTGGGGAAACACTAGCTCATGCTAATTGTTTATTCTCTCTTCTAAATTGGTACACTCTGCCTTTAAATAGTCCTACTCCCCCTAAAATCCCTACATATTAGTTAAGAGTTAACTTTATTTTAATTTATTACTCCCTTAAAATTAAATTCTAACTTTCCAGATTTGATACATGTATATTTTCATTTTCTAAAGATAAGATTATTTACTATTTTCATGAAGTTCAATATATTTTACATACTAATTCAGTGTTTTTAAAGTAACATTCTAAAGCATGATTAGGAGAACTGGAGACAAACTTTATCATTTTAATCATGATAAAGAGAAGAAAACACCTGAATTAGCATTTCACACTTGCAAGGATTTTGAAGGCTAGTTCCGTCTAAAGAGCAGTTGTCCATTATTCCCCCACAATTGATTTCTAGCAGAACCAGGACTCAAATTCACAGCTTGATTTGAATATTGACAAACAAGAAGCTTATTTTTGTCACCCTTTAGATACAAACATTATACAAAATTTTAATCAATAATCAAAATTGATGTACCTTTGTGCATCCATAACCAAGTTCTTCTCTAGCAGTTTCATTACCTTTCAGATCAATGGGATCAGAACACACTAAGAACTCCAAATCCCTGAAAAATAAATTCAGGTATTAGAAAAATAAATCATCAAAGAAAATAATTGTTTTGATGAAATATTTGTATACTATCATTTGTATCTATTAAAACAAATTTCTTACTAATCCTACATTCAAAATCAAAACGGTTTTGAAAATACAATATGAATTATTCATATTTAGTAAATTATTTCTTTTTTTAAATTACGCCTGCCAACGTCCTCTTGGACATAAGGCATCTTGCAGTCCAATATAAAGCAGATGTTGCTCTAGCAGGAGGGAGAACTCCACAGGTATCTTGCAAGAGAACATGAAGTAGAGCGGGACAATTGCATAGATGCTCCCCCATCATTGGCATGGATGTACAGAGAGCAGAGCGGTGAATCAGCCAAGCCAATCTTAAACAGATGGGCCTGCAGGTAATCATGTCTGGTGATGACTCTGAAACATGCCACTCCCTCCATCCTAGGTAGGGCAGAAAGTTGAGCATGTCTTTGGCCATTGAGCAGACGAGACAAGATTTACCAACAGCCAGCTCTGGAAGAGTGGATATGCTTTTCTGTCAAATTTGTCCCTGAGAAGTTGCTTGGCATTTATTTAGTAAATTATAATCAAGTAATATTTTCAAATGCTGTCTTATTTTTTTTAAAAAAAAATATTGTTATAAGGAACAAATCATTTCCATTTTCATATAATAAATTTATTTCCTATGATTAAGGTAGAAAATATAACCTCTCAATCATATTAATTTAGAAAAGAAATCTAGAAAATTATGCATTATTCAGAATAACAATACAGAGACTAGCCAAAATTTTTAAAAATCTGCGCGCTTTTATAAATCATGATTTAAGTTTTAAGCAAAACTATTGTATTTGAAACAGTGCAGAAACTCAAGTCATAAGAAAAAAATAAAAATAAAAGACTTTTTAGTAATAATAAAACGTTTATGATTCTAATCATTACAAACAATAATAGTCTTATGAATATTATACATATGAATTAATGCATTTTTATTAATTTTAAATTAGAAATTGTGATGCAGTACTCTTTCCTCATAGTTATGCAATAACTTTATCAATCAAGCACATATTACAAAGTAAACTGGAAAATAATTTGATACTGGTACACTACTTGTGATTTCGAAATTCATGAGTAAAACGATTTTTGGTGGCAAATCTAACATTATTGCTCTAATTTGGCAATATTTTATAATTAATTAAATTAAAATAATTTAATTTATATAACTTAAATAAAATTTTAAAAAATTAAAAAATCCATAGCATACCAATATTACATTAGTACTGAAAACTCATAAATTTGATTTAAACTGATGTCTAATGAGACACATGATTATATATATAATCCTTTTAATATTAAAATGTATATGTTACCGGCAAAGTATGAAATCCGGCATTCTATAGAATGCCTAGGCATTGTATAGAATGCCTAAATCTAGCCGGCAATGTATGAAATGATTCCTATTTCCCACATTGCCTAGGCAATTCTATAGAATGCCTAATGAGAAACCGGCAAAGTATGAAATACATCTCAGGGTCGTTTCGAATATTGTCAATTGGCTAGACATAAAACTTTTAATGCGTGTCTCAGGCTCAGAATCTGTTAGTTCTACATTGCTGTTTGTTCGGAAATGTCAAAATACTCAATTTTACTTAAACTTGTTCAACAAAAAATTGATTTTTTCCTGTGCTACCTGAAAATGAAAGGGCAAGATATAGTGTCGGAGAAGGAGACATGGTCTATAGCAGGGGTCGGCAACCTATGTCAGACGTGCCACATGTGGCACGAGGTACAATTCTCAGAGGCACTCAACAAATTTGTAAATGTTTCAAAAATGCTCTACTATGTGGTTCTCTGAATCATATAGGTAGATTGGTTTGACACGCAACAGCTAAAAGGTTTCCGACCCATGGTCCATAGACATGAAACACTATTCGACGGCTAGTTGTCCAAAATTCAAGTTGATGCTGCCAAAAAAATCGGTTTTTTCTTGACTGAAATTACTTAATAGAAGTTAATAACTGATATATAAAATACTAAAATGGCTACGAAGAAGGAACCCAGGGACTATTGGTTGCTGAATAGCTATGATGTGATGTTTGCGGAAAATAAAAGTAAACTCATTTAACCTGTTAAAGAAGGCGTCAGTACCGTAAGGAAGGCGTCAGTACCATAAAGAAGGCGACAGTACCATAAAACAGTGTTCCCGAACCCCTGGTCAGAGACCTTGCTGTGAAAAAACGAAGGTGTACAATGGTACAGCGAAAAATAAGTTATTTTCTACAATAAAGGTAAAATTGCGACATTTTGCACGGCCGTGGTAGCCAAGTGGTCAAAGTATTGGACTCGTGGCTGGCGTGTCATGAGTTCGGGCCCAGTACCATTGAAGACCCGCCGTGTAGGGGAGCGATGCACGTTCAATCCGTCAAGTGCTCAAACGTCCTCCCGTTGGTGTGGTAGTTAGGAGAGGGGTGCCAACTCAGGTGTCGTCCTCGTCACTTGACCATGGTTCAAAATTACGAGGTCCGTCACCAAAAGCCCTCGTGTAGCGTAACAATTGGACGTTAATATTCACTCACTCAGGCGACATTTTGCCCCTATTTTGCTTTTCCTTCAAGCACGCTTCCTGCATGTGATGATTTTCCATATTCGTATAGTGTCCGGTTTCATATACTGCGTGGATAGCATTCGGTTTTCGGTTATCCGAACAATCCCGTATCTGAATGGTGTCCGGTCACAATTGATTCGGATAAACGGTGTTCTACTGCAAATTATAAAATCAAATAATCAAATTTTAAAATATAAATAATCAACGTCCCACCCTCAGTGGGCCACCGTAAAATTGTCAAACGTTGACCGGTGCGGAAAATAAAAATGTTGGGAAGAACTGCTATACAGTATTATGTCACGGATTCTTTTTTTTTTCAGTGGGGCTGCAGATTGGTATTTTTATCATTTTCAGATCTAGTACATTCACCCATTTGTTGGTATCCCTTTTTAGTGCGGTACCATGTAGGGGATATCAATTGCCACCGGTAATTTTAGCACGCAGTATTCTTCCCAGAGGGAGGTACCTGAGCTCTGACGATGTGAACATGTTCTAGGAATTTAATCTGCCAAGAGCAAAATTAAATTCCGAATTCTGGGGATGTGATAGAATTCTGAAAAACTTTCAACCAAATACAAAAATGTTACACGTTATGATATTGAACTTGTAGATCCACCTTTGTGAACTTTGCCAGAAAAAACACAAAATTATTTATAAAACGTTATTGTAGTAAGACGTTGGATTTTTTCCCCGAATGCCATTATATTGGCACTTGTAATGAGTAGGAAATAGGATGGATTCTATCGACTTGGAACTTCTGAAGGAATTTGAATATAAATATATGCGAAATCACAATTTAACAATAATTTTTTCTAATGGTAGTCTCATTATTTTGTCAGAATAACATTTGTACTTTTAGGAATGTAAGTCCAATGATATAATATCCTTATCATTACCTTTTTTCATACTTTGCCTAAATAGCTTTAGACATTCTATAGAATGCCTAGACATTCTATACAATGCCTAGGCAAAGTATGTAATAAATCTCATATTTCATACTTTGCCTAAAAACGTCCGGCATTGTATAGAATGCCTAGGCATTCTATAGAATGCCGGCATTTCATACTTTGCCGGTAACATATATATTCTGACATTAAAAGACAAAATACTTCAATTCAATGTTTAAGAACAAATACAGACATTAAAAAATTAACTTTTTTTACTTCATTTTATTTGATTTGATTATTTTATTTGATGCATTTACTGAAATACAAATAATTGCTTACAATGTTACTAAATTCATTACACAACACTTCTAGATTAACATGTACAATAGGGGCCCTTTGAATTTGACAATTTTGATCTGGATATCATGGTCAGATAACGAATTCATTTTGGGAGACTGCATAATTTAGTGATTCTTGATATGTGGTCTTATGTAGATGTCATGTGTTCATTTTAATTAATTGTTATTGGTTACTTAAAAATTGCAGATGTTTTTTTAAAAACATCTGGCAGACAATTTTCAAATTCCCAATTCCATCATTTATTTCTTCAATTTTATTTTGTCTGTGATGGAATTTTTCTGTGCAATTTTTAACCATACAATTTTCCCATTTTTTGTTAGTTCCATCAACTTATCCTGAACAGTATGTCTGAGAGGTATGATTTTAATTTTTTTTTTATGATTTGGAACAAAAGGAGGAAATGTATTTAATACAGTGGTGTATGGAAAAATTATTGATTGCTGAACATTTGGTTTGCAACAAAGATATGGGTTTACCAAGGATTTGAGTGATGGATATGTCAAAAGAAAGGAGCGAATGTGCATCATATAAATAGATCTGTGATGAAGAATAGCTGGTCCAAAGACAGTAAGCTGAGTATGCTGGAGATTTTGATATTGACGAATATGTGGGAGCAAAAGTCAAACCGTGACTTAATTTATTTCGAACTTAATGTTTTGAAGAAAACAATCACAGAGCAGATGAGTTTCTGCAGAAAGGTGTGTTTGGAAATGTGTGTGCACTTAAGTTCTATGCTTGGAGGTCCTGATGTGATAGTGGAAACTGACAAAAGCATTTTTGGTAAAATAAAGTATAACAGAGGCAAAAGAGTGAATGGAATCTGTGTGTTTGAAGGAATTGAAAGGGATTCTAATAAGTGTTTTTTCATGTGGTTCAGGATAGGTTGAAGGATATACTACTACAATCTATCAAGAGTAACATAAAGGAGGGGACAATAAATCTTATCGGATTGCTGGAAAACTTACGATTGTCTGGAAGATGAAGGTTTTCTTCATCTTTCAGTTAATCCATTTTAAAGATCCTGAAACGGTGGCTCACATAAACCCCATCAAAGGTACATGACACTCCATTAAAAAAATCTCTGCATGGAACCTGCAAGTGTGAGGACCAATTTGATTCTTACCTTGCATACGTGTGGAGAAAATGAATTGACTCAGCAGTTTCAATGCCTTATTCGCATCCCTATTTCAGGCAGTGAAAAGAATTTACCCTCCTTTATAAGAACTTTTTTTAGAGTAGGTAACCTTTTTCTTCAAAACTTTAATTTACAATTTCCATTTACTTAAAAAAATACAATTTTTATTTTAATGCATTACTGATAGCTACATAAATATATATATTTTTTAATTTCTTATTAGTATTTATTTTCATTGCAAAATTCCACTTTGTAAATTCTCAGAACACCTATTGCTAAATAAGTTGCTTGGCATTCAATTTCCCAGTAGCCAAAAAATTGACTTTGCCAAGGGGACCCCTATTCTACACTTTCACTCACTCTTCTGCCATTTACTTAAAACAATATATACAAAACCAACATCTTAGTACTTTAATTTTGTATTGTCAAAGCAGCAAAAAAAAAAAAAAAATTACAGTTTATTGTTATCATATTCAATTACAAAATAATTTATCATGAAAATAAATCACATAAATCAAATACTATAAGTTTACAAAAAATCCAATGAAATTAATAGTTTTACATATATTTATTTAATTTACATTGTTACTAGCAACGTTTACCACAAAATATGAAAAGTGGGAATTATATTTAAGAAAACAAGTTTAATCTTTTAAACTGCAAAAGACAAAAAAAGCAAACAAATTGTTTTGATGCCTGATAGTTATGATTTTAATAACATTTTATTTTTTACATTATTTCGCATTCCTCAGAAAGGAAAAAAAAATTCATATACATACAATGCATAGCATGGAACTAAAGGAGAATGTGGAGCTGGCCTTCCACCTTGCAATTCCGCACATTCCTCTGCAGAGCATTGGTTAGCATTGCACGAACAGCAGAAATACTGCACTAATACATAAATGAAGATCACTCTTTGACAGACAGAAAATATAGAAGCTGACATTATTCAAATTGAATTTATTGCACTTTGCAATTTAGTAGTATTCTACAATTTGCCAGGATTTTCATTTTAAATTAATAAAATGACAGTTTTTCGCTACTACATATCGAAATTCACCTCGTATAAACATTAAGTGGAAACGAATAACAAATACAAATGTTTTTCAACTGTATGGCGTTAAAGAGCGGCTCTTCTCTTGAAAGAGAGGTTAATCTCGCGCTTCTTGCTGGAAAGTTCCTCGCTCATTGGACTCTTAGTTCGTTAAAAACCCAAAAATATAAATGATTGTCTCTAATTGGTTAGAATACTTTGAAATACTTTAGCAGGGTTTCCGAATTTGGCGTTTTAGCGTAATTTTTTGTTGTTGTAATTCATCAAAAAAACTTACCACGGTAATTTTTTAAAAAAAGGTTTGCAAAATCAATAAATTTTATTTAAAAGGAGCTTGTAGCATACACTAACTTTTTGAAAGAAGAGTCGTTTTTTTTTTAGTTTTATTAATCTGATACTCATTAACTTCAATGTTGAAAAGGAAACATTTGGCGTCGTATTCTAAGGAAGCGCCGATATTAGCTTAATTCTGTAACCCTGCAAAATGCCGCCTCCCCTTGCTACTTTCTCTTCTCTTCTGTAGAAATGTTGTCCTCTCTGACATGGTTTCTGTTAATGTTGTGCAGGTTTCTAAAAGAGTGATTGTTTGTCTCATTTCTTGTTCTGAGAAAAATGATTATATGAATACAGGGTTTTAATTTATTTCAAAATTGTTATCAATTAAGCATTAAAAATGTCATATATTGATGAAAGTGATCTTATGAATCGGGAGTTTTTGGCAGAAAGACATAATAAACTACTGAATGAACTCAAATTGTTGTGTAATCGATTACCAGTGTAAGTGACATCAAGAAATTTGGAAATGTATCACTTATTACTTTAGTGTAAAAGCTGAATTTGCATACCGAGTTAATTTGCTATAAGTTGTGGAAAAACGAGGTTATTTGTAACACTTCATTTTTATGACATTTTAGGAGTTCTACAACAATATAAATTATAAATCTGAAAATTGTCTGATCTTTTGTTGACGAATTTGCGCAATTCGCTTATAAATTTCACAAAACTAAAAAAATCTCTTTGTAATGACTTTGAAATTTTGGTGAAATTGTCGAATCGGCCTCTGGTACACCAAATTTTGAAAAATCGCTAATTTGGCACATTTGTGTGTTTTGGAGTATCAACCCTACCACAACATGAACCGACTTCTCCCTCACTGATATAAAAATCAAAAGGGTTACCAGATTTGGCACATTTATCGATTTGTCCAGAAAACGCTTGGCGGGATAAGTGGCCGATTCGAGAATTCAACCGAAATTTTAAGCAATTGTTGGAAAAATAGCATATCTCATAGAGAAATCACGAAAGGGAGAGCTAGTAGAAATTGCCAGATTTTGAAATTTATTAAGGTACTGTAAGCAATGACAACTTTTTGTCAATTTTGATGTCATCTCTTGTCAAGTTCAGGTAACTTATTGTTAAAAAGGTCCTTTTGAATGTCATCTTTCAAGTGAGTATATATTAAGCTGACCATTTTTTTTGCAATGAAAAAGAGGACGAAAAGTTTAAGAAAAAAATTACATTTTATTCTGTAAAATGAAACATTTTATTAATTCAAACAAAAATACACTTACATCAATTTTAATTAATTGGTTAAAGTGTAGTATTGGGGGGCCTTGGCAATGTCAATTTCTTTTGGTGACCAAAATTGATCGCTAAGCTATTTCACTTAGCGATAGGTGTCCGGAAGCCACAATGAATTCGTTATCTCATCATTATGTCTGTATAAAAATTGCCAAATCAAGCCCCCCCCCTTTACTAGACTTGAGCCTTTTTAATTATTTACTAAAACAGGTATTTTTCCAATGAATGATTTATTTATTTTATCAATATATCATTTTCTATTATATCAGAAATTTCGGAGTAAGAAATATCCTTCATTTTGAACTTTATGGTAAGTGCTGCAGCTAAGATATCAACATACAATCTTGATTTCTCACTTGTCCAAAATTCGTTATCAATTGAAAAAAACTCTTTCTCTTTCAGCTGCATTAGTTTCAGGGCAGCAAAATGTAAATTCAACAAGAATAACCAAATTTTCATATGGAATGTGCTCATTTTTTAAACTGTTAAATATTTCCACCATCTTTTATCAATTCCAACGTGTTGATTTTCCCATTGCTCTTAATATTTCTAAATTTAAATATACATTTGTGACAACACATCACCCTTGTAATTAAAGTAGTTTGTATATATGATGAATTCCGAATAAAATTGCTTAGCTTGTCCTGCTTAATTGTTTCATTCTACTGAGCATATGGATTAGTACGTCACACATTCAATCTTCTAATTCTTTCAGACAATTGTCATCCATTTTAATATCAGGTATATCTTTTGATAAAAACTCAACACAGTTTTCTATATCTGCCCAATTTACTTAGAATGAAGTCAAAAAACACGTTGAAAAATGTTATTTCCTGTGATATTTTGTTTCAGACCATTCTTTGATATATTGGAAATATTTTTGATAAAAATTCTGCACTTTTTAGGTAACTTTTTCGATTATGGCCGGATTTACAAATCTTAGAAATTTGACAGTTCTCTTTTTATTATGAAAGGGAATAAATTTTTCTTCAAATCGTGTTAAATATTGAAGCACAAAATCGTTCAAAATAAGACTAACTTATGTAGCTGAAATACGTTTGCCATCAATCTTTTGAATCACTTTGTGGAAAACAGATGCCTGATTATGTACAAAATACATTAATATGTCCAATAATTCATACTGTACCGGCACATAATTAGAAGAATTACCAGCACACATAACAGAGATTAGAAAAATAGTTTTAATATATTGAAAAAGAGTACAAGTAGGAGGACACATTTCAAAGAAGGACAGAACCGTTAAGAGGACTGTCCTCCCTAAAGGAGGACAGTTGGTCACCTTATATATATGGGCAGATTGGATACTTATCACTTAGATATAGAGACCATAGGTTGGAGACTGCTTTTCTGAGTTCTTGCTTTCTGGAACATTCACGATATCTAATGAGATTCATTTGCTACAAAAATAATGATAGAACAGAATTTTGTATGATTCTTATATATTTCGGTGCATGTATCTATAAACATTAAGTACTGGGCAGCATAATATATGAAAATTATCATTCCTAATTCTTTTTATAACATTAATCTGCATTATAGAGTAATCTTTAATTACTCTTAGTAAAATTAGTTTTTCCTGTGAAAACAATAAAAGTCGTCAAAAATGATAAAACTGATACCAAATAGAATGTTCCCACTGGTAACCTTTTACCACTATGTTTCCAAAAGTTTAGGTCTTTTCTTAGCAGTAACATCTTTTTCATAATACATCAAAAATTGAAGAAAAACCAATGAGAACTAGTATTTTTTATGTGTATATTGTGTGTTGTCACCTATAAAACCTGCATGGTGAGATTTGTGCTGGTAAAACAGATTAGTACTATTGTTGCTTACGTATTATCACAACAACGTAAACTTTCAAGATAATTTGCCAAGTTTGCAAGACCAATTTCCAATGGCATAACGAAGAATACTAGGGCCCCCCCCCTGTGCAAAATCAGGTTTTGGGCCCCAAGCCCAAATACATACTTGGTGTCAGTCTGGCTTTTGGCCCCTGCACAATGCAGGGGTGTACATTACACCACTACCAATTTTGCTTGTGATACGCATGCTTAATTAGCAACCATGTGCTTCGTTTCATATAATGTCGTCAATGCAGTTGTGATAATACATAAGTATTGTAAAATTTTTCCATTCCTAAGAAAAATGAATTACACAAGTTTTTTGTTTGTGGTATATATTTATTTTATAAAACTCATTGTAATAAAATCCTGGTTCTCAGCTCACACCTTTGATGATGATTGGAAAAAAGATACTTATGTATTATACTGTCGATCTATTTTGGCCAAGCAAAAAATGTCTTTTGTGGCATCTTTTTATTTGGCAAAATTGGTCGACAGTATAAAATAGTGCTAAATTTCATCAACCGGTTTTTATGTCTTGGACTTCTATTTAATATAATAGTTTGACAAATTAGTAATAAGGACTAACTACTAATACTGACAGAGGAAATCTCATTTTTTATTTAGATTTCTGTGCCTCCTGATTAATCCTTCTGCTTTTATTACTTAGTTAGAAAAACGGGTCATGAAGGGGGGGGGGATTTCCCTTAGAAAACTGAATAAATATTTGACACCCACATACTGTTATACATAAAAGATGATCTCATTTTTTTCAAGAAGAAACTGTAATTAGGATTATTATGATATATTAGAAATGACCTTGATTGGTGCAAAACCAGTTTACACAACACTGGCATAGCCAGTTGTGAGAGAGCCCTATATCAAAATTCTTTGGGACCCTTTAACATTTTATGAATGTTTGCCTGCACATCTTGTGGTCCTTGTAGTTTGGGTGCCTCATATCATTGACATGGAAGCAGCTATGCCCATGTTTCACAAACTTTTCTAAGTAAAGAAAAAACTTATCAATTATTAAAGTGCAAAATATAATAACTTCATGACAAAATAACCTTTCTGAATACTGTGAAAAGTATAGTAAAATATATATATATATCAATTTTAAAGAAATATAGGCTGGTATTTTTTTTACAATAAACTAGGTTATAAATATCACACAAAATAAAATTTACAAGGGGAAAAAAAAATCATGTATCAGATTATTTTATAAATTGAAGTATCAGGGGAAAATAAATAGGCATAAATTCTTCCAACGAAAAAGTAAAAAATGATTATTCAAAAGTTCATTACATTTGTAAAGGGAAAGCAATGAGTAAGGTTTTGTTACATTTGATCAATGAAAAATATTTGTTCAAGAAGCAGTATAAAAAAGTATCTTAAATAACTTTTTTTTTTCTAATTTTATGTAATATATTTTTTATCAGTTATATTTCTTATAATCATAATTTATTTTTGTATCCTTATGATTCTATTTTAATAAAATTTATGAAGTAGTAAACCATTGTTCAGCTTATTGCTTATTATATTTAAAATAGTCATTACAATAATGAGCGAGGTAAAAAATTACTCAAATTTCCTCATGGTTCCCATAAGTATTTAAGTTAATTTAAATTGGTGAATTCAAAGGGTTTTCAGGGCTTATATGCTTCTTGAAAAGTTTTGGATATAACTAATAGTGTTCTAGTTGTGTCATGGATGTGAATCCAAAATCCTGTTGTATAAAATAATAGAAAGGCTGCATGAAACTGCTGAAAGTTAACAGGATGAGGTACTTAGATTAGGTTGTTCATTGTGGGATACTGGATTTTCCTATGCACTTATTTAATTAAAGAGGGGAGTAGGATGATTACTTATGTGTGCAATAAATACTTTAAAGTATTAACATTTAGAAACAGATATCTTTCTTTAGTTAGGAATGTATACATCATAGCATACAGGCCATATGCAACTTTGTTAAAAATTCAGTGGTGGCCCTAATAGAGAAGTAATTTATGGAAGTCCAGTTAAAACTAAACTCTAATGGGAAAAAATTAAATGACATGAAGTTCATAAAAACAGAAGCAATTGCTAAATCATTGTAGTGTCACATATCAAATAAAATTTTTTACATAATTTTCATTATCTTTCTCATTATGTATAAAGGAAGTAAGGAATTAAACTTGTTTTTTGTGTTTGAATATCTTATGAATTACAGTGATGATATGAGTTTCGAGTCTAATTGTATCTGTGCATCAATCAGATAAATAATATAAAAATGCTGGAGGAACTGAATGTTTTTATAAATAAACTTAACTTTTTTCTCTTTAATTTCTTATAAAAAAGCATAATTATTTCAAATAGTATTATTGATTATCTTGTGATCATGTTTTAATGCATGTGAATTTTATTTTAGGATGTATCAGCAAAAAATATCTGAGAGTTTCTTATCAGAGTTAGCTAATTCGTTACTTGACAAAACAGTATTTGATATTGTGAAAAATTTGCATGATATTCAAATGATGACTGAAAACAATTTATTGGAAAGGCGAATGAAACTTATTAGTGATCATAATGGTAAGTTTGTCCTTTATGTTACTCATTTAAGTATTTGCTTAAAATGTGAATTAGTGTGCCCCTTGGTAATATTGACAATTTTGTTTGAGACTGCTAAAGAAGCCATTTTCAAACTTTTAGTATATATCCATAGTGTTTTGTAAGTAGCAAAATAAGAAATTCCAGACAAAATATTAATTTAAAATACAAATTTCAACATTTGTATAAAAGAGAAATATTAGAATTTAATGAATTAATCAAATATTGATACTTATGTATTATCATGACCTATTGGTGACATTATATGAAACGAAGCCCATGACTGCCAATTCAGCACATAGACGCATGCAAAATTGGGGTTATCTTGAACTTTGGCAATTGTTGCGATAATACGTAAGTACCTGGATATTTTATGGTACTTATGCATTAATGTCACTGAAGTCAAATTTGTGCCAAACTAAATGTGCTATTTTCCACCAAAATCTAGCTGATTGGTGTTTTTTCTGAATAAAGCACATAAATAAGATATTGTTTTCTTTTGCTGTTATGATATCATGCCGAATTTGCACTATGTAAATGCCAAAAATTGGAATAGAAATGAATATTAAAGGAAGTAATTCAGTTTTAATTGTACTCAAAAAGCTTGTACTCCTACACTGTATTCTTATAAGAAATGAAATCAGAACTGACTTTCAAATTCACATATTCGTTTTCATAAAAATCTGCCTCATATCTAACTTACTTTCTTCAACTATTCTTTCTTACATATCTAATATGATGCTTATTTATTTCTCTTGTGGTATTTCCAAATAAATTCAACAACTTTTTCTCAATGAAATGCTTGTCGTCTTTGCAAATTGAGCATCAGATTTTCCCTTAAAATCAGACCTTTAACAATACATTATCATACAATAGGAATTTTATCCCTTGCATTAATTTAGAAAAGGAATGTAAATTATACATCTTAGTTATATATTATTCAAGAAAGACAAACTACAAAGAGAAATAAAGTTTATAAATATGTAATGAATTTTAAAGTAATGTTTTTAACAAGAACCGTGAAAGCTTATTTTAAAAAATATCATCTGTCCTTTTCAAAGCATTTGTGAATTTTAAATAATGAATAACAATCAAGTATCAATGTTAATCCACATCAGCCAAATATTTTTCATTGAAGTTTGGTGTTATTTTTTAATAGCATATTTATTTTATAATAGTTTATATAGTCTTCTGTGGCATTCTTATTTATCAAATCTGAAGTTAGAACTATTTATTGAATAAAGGTAAATAAATTCTTTAATATTATATTATTACTGAATTTGCAAACTATAACTTGTAATCACATTTATACATTCAAGATAAAAGACATTAGGATATATCTGATCAAACCACCAGTTTTTTTAAGGTACCATTTATCATGCAACAAAATTGATTAATTTAACCAAATTATTTGAAATACAAAAAGATTCTTTCAGAAGACAGGAAAAAATACAAGAACCTAATTATATGACTGCATACCTTATAAAATAATTGTAGATCATGCTTAGATGTTTAGTTTTGTTTTATGGTTATTAAATTATATCTTTGTTTTTTACTAATTTAAGACTGAAGATTTGTACCTACTTCAAACTCAAATTATTAAATAGTAAGAAGCATGTGCTCACTTTTTGAATGAAAAATAACAATATTTGAATAATAATATATCAGGGACTTAATTAAATAGAAAGTTATCAAAAATGAAAGGGGATATTAGATGAAGGACTAAGACATGGGAAATAATCATATAAATCAATTTGTCAGATCAGAAAACCCTGTGGCTGATCAAGAGGATACTTGTTGCAAACTTTGAATATTAAATGAAATATAAAATGTCTGTTATTATGTAGGAAAATATTTTAAACTAAGATTTATTGCCTCCTCCTTACTGACTTTCATTTCTCTGCAGCTTTTTTCAGTTCCTCTATCAGTCATTATAAAATGTATACTTGCTTCTTTCACTTGTCTGGGGGGGAGGCGGTAGCCTTGTGGTCAAGGTAATGGACTGGTGGCTGGCATGTCATGAGTTTGAGCTCAGTACCACTGAAGACCCACTGTGTAGGGGAGTGATGTTTGTTAAATCTGTTGAGAGCTCAAATGTCCTCCCTTTGGTGTGGTGTGGTAGTTAGGAGAGGGGGTGCCAGCTCAGGTGTCGTCCTCGTCCCTTGACCATTGTTCAAAATTACGAGGTCCATTGCCAAAAGCCCTCATGTGGCTGAACAATGCAACATTAATATTCACTCACATTCACTTGTCTGGACTTTTCAATGTTCCAGCAAATTATTCAAATTAAATCTTCGTTTCTAATAAGGGTTGTGATAATACTGATTAGACACAAAATAATTAGAGTAAAAGTATTATAGATTTTGAAAGAATGGATTGACTTAGCAAGTCTTATAACTTTTTGTTTTATACAGGAAGAGAGAAATTATTTTTATGAAATGGAGAAAACTGAAATTTAAAGCAAAAACATTAAACTTAAAATAGTTAAAATTAAAAGTAAAAAAATTACTTTGCATCTGATATTTTTACTATTTCATAACGTTTGACTTGTGACTACCACAAAAACGAATCATTAACACTGTCATCTGTAACAACCATTGTTGATCAGTTTAAAAGTTTCAATTTTCTTTTTGTTTCTATACTTTTTTGTTATATTTGCAGCTTTTTACTGATAATCTGTTCTAGATTATTGCTGAATTGAAATAGGGCCAGATTATGTTCCTCTGCAAGAGCTTTCTCTTGCATAAAAAATATGAATTTGTTACTCATAATTCAAAAAATATATATATATATGGTATATATATAATTTATCTGTTTCTATTATGAGTTTTGCTACTATTATACAAGAATTAATTTTGAGCTTTTTTTTTTATTATGACTCAAGAAATATGTTATCAGTTCTATGGACCTTATTTAAAAAAAATTATCTATTCTTATTTCCTTTTCTTATAACTATTAAAATTGTTCTCATTTATGTTGTTTTTTATTTTTAAAATTATAGCAAATATTTGCTTTACTTTATATAGCTGCACAGTTAAAAATTATTGATCGTCATAATGAGGCTTTAGCCAATGAACACAGAGTGAATCCGAAAAATGCAGAAACACTCAAAGCCAGGCAAATTGCAGAACTTGAGGTATTTTTTTCTTATTGATAGAAAACTTTTCTTCTAAAAAGTAATTCATGTTTCACATTTTTTGCCCACTACTGATAATAGCTTAACATTCTGTTATCATATTCTTAAATTTAGTTACATCTTTAAATTTCTGTTTGCTTTTCATGATTTTTTTAAAAACTTTTTGCTAGAATTTTGTATTTTATTTGAGTAGATGATACATAGAAAGTTTAATTAATAAATCTAAATTTTCATGATGTAAACTAGAAAAAAATTTTATTTTGAAAATCAGTTACTTTGTGTTTGATCTTTATTTGATTTTTTTTCTAGTAGTCAATTAACTAATTGCAGAATTATGCTGATGTAATAACTCACTTGAACTTTCCACAACTCATTTACAAAATTAAAAAATTTTCTTTTGCCAACTGAATAATAAAAAACCTTTCTTAAACTGTGACATTCTGCATCCATTTTTGGACATTTATCATTTTCCATTTTTGAAATATTGTCGTAGCATGGTTTGGATTTTATTTTTAGTTGGAGAAGAATGATAATTTGTGAAATAAAATTTTTTTATTGTATTCATATATGTTTGTACAGCCATATTTAAGTTTAAACTACTTTTGATTTATTTAAAAAAAAATTTTAAAATGTTTTTGTGATTCTTTATGGATAGAAATTTCAGTGCAATTACTATGATTCTAGATGGTGTTGAATTATTATTCTCTATTTTGCCCACTTCTGTCTGCTTGTGTGTTCAACTTGACTTCTGCATTCTTTCTGTATATTGCTTGCCTCCGAATTTAGGAAATTATATGTGTGATTGAGAGATCTTTGTATTTTTAAAAATTGGTTTCAAATTTTTTTCTTTTTGTATATGTATCAGTTGTAGGAATAAATTATACACTTTGTAGTTTAAACTAAATTAAACTCAGTGGCACAACAGCCCATGAGGGCCAAGGCCTACTGTGCCCATCTCAGTATACATGACCATTGGGCACTGAGGTGCATGACAAGATGTCTTGATCAGGTGGTCTGTCTGAATCAAAACCCCCAATGTTTAGTCCCCAAGCACAAGCTTGGTACTCATTTATTGACTCACTGAAGGGATGAAAGGCTGAGTCGACCTTGCCCAACTCGGGGATAGAATCCCGGACCTGTGGTTCGGAAGCATGATACGCTACCACTTGGCCACTAGCTTCACTTTGTAGTTTATGTATTCATTAATTTCTGTCATTAGTGATAAAGCACTTCTATCAGAAATGTAGCTTAAGAACTATTTCTTAGTCTCCCATCCACTTAAAATTGACTTCAATGGTAAAATCTGACTGCTATTTTTTTTTTAATCTGAAAAGAGACTTTTCATAAATTTAAACCGGGAGAATTTTTTCTCACTAATCATTTTCCACCTAGGCAGTGCAAGATCAGATTGATAGGCAAATTCTTGTACTATAGCATAATAAATATATATGCCCCAACAGATAACAAAAATGAGAAAGAAAAGAATACTTTTTATGATGAAATCCATGCACTATTTTCTTCCATTCCAAACATGATATAAAAATAGTGTTGGGTGACGCAAATGCCAAGATTGGGAAAGAAGGCAAGTTTAGACCCACCATTGGTGGGCACAGCCTACATTATGACTCAAATAATAATGGACAGAAGTTGGTACTTTTTGCTAGAGAACATGATCTGGTAGTGGCCAAAATTTGTTTTCCACACAAACATATACACAAAATGACATGGAGATCTCCAGTTTGTGACACCTTTAATTAGATTGATCATGTCTTAATCGATCTTAGACATGCATCAGACGTATTGGATGTCACATCATATGGGGGAGCAAATTTCGATTCGGACCACTACTTAGAGCAAGAATCTCCAATGCCTGTAAAAACCAAGGGGTGAAATTAGAGAAATTTAATTTTCAACTGTTGAAAGATATAGATATTAAGCAAAGATACCAGAATGAATTGGAGATGAAATTGAAAAACATTAAATTGGACCAATTGGAAAGTATTGATAAAAACTGGAATTTACTAAAATTGGCTATTATGGAAATTGGCTACTCTGTCATAGGAAAAAAAGAAAAAAATGTGATGACTGGTTTGACCTGGAATGTAGAGTTGCTACTGAACTTAAAAATAAGGCATATATGGACATGATAGACTACATACATAAAATACATACTATGAAAACATACCAGAATAGCTGTTGACAAATATGCCAGGAATAAGGGGGAAAAATATCCACCTTATTAAGAAGAGAAACTTTCATGAAAATCTCTTAAAGAATGTTGAACATCTTAGAGGAATAGGGAAAAGCAGAACTTTCTTTCATGAAATTAATTGTGGACGAAGAAGTTTCAAACCAAGAACTACACTGTGTAGAGGGAGAGATAGAAATATTTTAAGTGCAAAAGATGACATTCTTCAAAGAGGGAGGGAACACCTGTATGAGCTACTGAATTTCGACCTGCCTTCAGAAGTTAGGGGATCAACAATAAGAATTTTACAGTCTATTGATTCCCCCTCGTTGATAGAAATGAACAATGCTATAAAAAATAAAGAATAGTAAATCTCCTGGACCCCACAACATTCCTTCAGAATTCTTAAAAGCTGTGGGACCGAACTGTGTACAGCTTATGAAGGAATTAAACATATTTGGGATAGTGAGACACTCCCAATGGAATGGAAACTGCATACCATTTGCATGATATTCAAAAAAGGTGATGTGCTTGATTGTAGTAGTTATAGAGGAACCAGTCTTCTTTTCACACCCTATAAAATTATGTCCACTATTCTTTTTGACAGACTTTTACCTTTTGTTGATAACTTGATTGGCGATTATCAATGTGGATTTAGGAAAGGAAGATCTACAACTGAGCAAATTTTCAACTTGAAACAGATTTTTGGAAAATGTATATAATTTGGAATTAAGACTCACAATCTTTTTATCTATTTTAGAACAGCATATGGTTGTATTAACAGAGAATTTCTCATAAAAGCTATGCATGAATTGAAAATTCCTGAAAAACTTGTTGCACTTGTAACTTTGACTCTCAAAGAAACAAAAATTCAAGTACGCATACAGGGTGATTTCACCAAACAGCTTGAGGTGAAAAATGGGGTGCAACAGGTGGATGCATTGGCATGCCTCCTGTTTAATAAAGCACTTGAAAAAGTTATTAGATCAATATTAGTTTCAAAGATCAATATTAGGGGAAGTATTTTTAATAAGTCAGTTCAAATACTGGCTTTTGTTGATGACATTTGCATTATTGCCCGAACAGCACCAGCTCTTAAATAGGCTTTTATGGTGTTAGAACAAAGTGCTAAAAGAATTAACTTCTGTGTAAATAAGAATAAAACTAAATATTTAGCTTGTTTAAAGTCCGACTTACAGCTTAGTCACTTAGAAATTAGCAATTATAAATTTGAAAAGGTTAACAGTATTACTTATTTGGAAACTGAGATAAATAATAAAAATAAGCTAGCCCCAGAAATTTATAAAAGAAACATTGCTGCAAATATATGTTTTTATGCCTTGAAGAGTTATTTAAAATCCAGTTTTCTCAAATTAAGAGCTAAATTGTTTCTTAACAAAAGTCTTATAAGATCTGTCCTGACTTTTACATTAGAGACTTGGCCATTGACTTTATGTGATGAGGAAGCTTTGGGAATTTTTGAGAGAAAGATCTTTTGCTGCATTCTTGGTGGGATCCAAGTGAATGAATTATGGAGAAGAATATTTAACTTAGAACTCTATAAAATTAATTAACAACCTGCTATTGTAAAATTTGTCAAATTACAAAAACTTAAATGAGCTAAACATCTGGTTAGAATGAAGGAAGATCATTGCTGCAATAAAATCTTTCTGGCAAAGCCCATGGGAAATAGACCTTGGGGCAGACCCCCGTTAAGATGGATTGACTGTGTCAAAAAAGACCTAAATATTTTAGGGGTCAGAAACAGGAAAACAGTTGCCAAGAGTAGAGATACCTTTAGAAGGCAAGGGCCCGCCCAGGGCTGTCGAGTCATTGAAAAAGAGGAATCATTTTCCAATCAACTATACTCCTTTAACTAGAATACAGATTCATCAAAATTTATTGTTTCAATCAATTACTTTACCTGATATTTTCAACTTTTCACAACATAATTTAATAAATGTTCAATTCCTTAAATCACCAGTGTTTAAATATAAAGTTGTATTACTCTTTCAAAACCAATTGTAATTTTTAATTACAATGGTGAACATTACATTTTCAAAAGATGTGCCTCTTTTCTCATATGCAACTTCATAGTGTGCAAATTTGAGTGTTTTTATATTTTGGATAAAATATATATTGTACTCCTAAAGCCTTTTACCCCTTTCTCTCCCTGTTGTAGGCAAATTCCACAACTTTATTTTTATAGATTCAGATAAATATGGGGGGGGGGGCAAGGCAGAATGGAGGAGTTATTGAAACTCAGAATCTAAATGCATATGAAAATTATGAAGCTATTAAACTAAAACAAAACTGAATGTCACAGGCATAACTAGGAAATATTAATTTTTTTTGTTTTCAGAATTTGATGTATACTTTTTAATTTTAGTGATTTCTACCAACATGACTGATAATACACAAATATTCATTTTTGCTTATGGTTATTGTATGAATGTATTAGTGATAAGTAATATGATGTTTGTTAAATTAATGTATTATTCAAAACCCTTAGAATATAATAATCCCAAAATCAGATCTACATATAAGAATTCATATTTCACAAATGGATGGTTTAATATTGATTGATATATGCATTTATCAATTAATTTGGCATGCAGTGAAATATTAGAACTATGAATAAAAGGTAGCAAGTATATATGCATAGTTATCAGCAACAATACAAAATTCATTCCTATTTAGCACATTGAATATGCCTTTATTTTCTTTTGAATTTAATTTCCAAATATTAATTTTTTCATTTTATTCAAAAGTTTTTGTGATTTCTGGTATGTCTTGTTCATCTAAACATATTATTTTCAGGGAAGAAGGGAAATTGTTTTTATAATGGAGTGAGATTAAAACTTTTGAATTTAAATAGTGTGTAAAAATTGGTCTGTTAGTTTAAAAAAATAAAATATATCATAAATGGATAAGATAGTGAAGAATTATTTATGTTAATAAGGAGGTATTTGATTCTCAGGTTTTTCTATATTTTGAATTCTGAAAACTAATTACAAATATTGATCAGTATTAATTTATCTTATTTTAAATATGTACTCAATAGTATAGATTTTATTTGAAAATTTTTCAATATATATCTCTTTAAAAAATTGTTATTGGACTTCAAAAAAATTTTCATATGTATATGCAGTTGAATCTCTATTTAATAAATTTGTTAAATCCTGAAAAAAAAATTTCATTATGTGGAAAATCTGTTAAAATAGAAATTCATCTTTTGGTATACTTTAAAAATCACTATAAAACAAATTTTAAATTCATAAATACTATGTATTATTTTAAAAAAAGTAATTATTCACACTTTTTATGAAAATTAATATCTATTCATTGTACATATCTTACCCATCAAAAAGAAATCTGCAAAGTAATTGAGCAAAAAAACAAAAAAACAATGACGTCCAGGAAAAATACACTGTATTTTCAACTTTAAAAAAATTAATTTAAATTTAAATATTTTATAACCATTAATAATTAAAGAATACATGATCCCCATGCATCCTTAAATGTAATTACTGATAAAATATATTAGTTTTATTTGAAAAATTTTGGCCATTTCATTGCTCTAGGTAAATTAGGTACCTTTCAAGGTCATTAATAACCATAAAATGTGCTAAAAGAAAGAAATGTCCTGAACTATTCTAAAAATAGGGAGAGAACAAAAATCGAATGAGACAAGAAGAAAGTTCGTTAAATAGAAGATGCACTTCAATATTTGGAAGTTATTTTCCAAAGGAAAGAATAAAATGTTCTTTGTTTCAGGAAACAGTTCATAAAATAGAGGTTTGTTATATGGAGCTTCGACTGTTATATTTAGATATAATTTGAAGGAATTTAATTTTTTTTTTTTTGGTACAAAAATACATTGAAAATTTTTTCTGATTATTTTATTAGTATAAATTGTGCTTAAGGGGACACAGTACGATTCAACTGACAAAAATCAGTCAAAAAATCAAGTATAATTTTTTTAGCCTAAATTATTTTTTATATACTTTTCTACAAATTCACAAAATTTTAAAGCTCTAAGTTTAAAAAACGCAGGGTTGTGATAACTTTCATGTTTGTTTTTATTCACATTCCAATACAAATCAAAACTTCTTATCAAACTGACTTCTTTCAGAAAGATAAAAATTACTGGTTTGTCATCATTTAAAATGCTAAGGCTTTTTTTTCTATTGTGCCTAATACTTGGAAATTTTTTTCACTTGTTGCTAATAGTACATGGAATAAAAGTTTGTATGCATTTTTAAATAAAGCAGTACTTATTTTTCAAAAAATTATTGAATTTAGAATTTACACATTTTTTAAGGAATTTTCAATAAGCATTTATAAAAAGAAGTATTGTATGAATACCAATCATGTTATCACAAAACCCATATCAACTTTTGTTATACATTATTTGATGTACTTGTAAATCAAATTTCATACAATCGACTTTTGATAATTTGGAGTTGGAGGGACCAATGAAAAACTTCCAACTATCAAGAGTTCGAATTATCGAAAGGGTAAAAAAAAACTCCCAAAATACATGAAGCGAATTTTTTTTCTAACTCCTTTAAATTTGAAACTATGTAATTAAACAACAATTGTACATATGCATACAATAATTTTAAAGTATTTTTAAGAAGTACATAATATACAGTATAAATATTACACAGAAATTAAAAGTCCTGTATTAAAAGAATACATTAATGTATTAAAAACAATTATTAAAAGACACATACTGTACATAATTAATCTTTTTTAACAAAAAAATCTATTATCTTTAAAAATCTGTTTAATCTGTTATCAGTTCCCTCAGACACTGTCCCCAACACCATTGGTTCTTCAAGGCAGGGTCCAGTCCTGCCCATGCCCTATTTGGTGCCACATGCCATAAGTCATACAGGTGATTCATAAATCGTCTTGTCACTCCGATGCAAAAATACACAATCCTACAATAGTGGACCATCCTTTCAGACACATGTGTAGCAAGGCCACGCGTTAAATGAAAGATATGGATGACTGCAACATGTGTGGCTGGTCTATTGTCCGCTTGAAGAAGGAAAGCAATAAAAGTGTCTTTTCCCCTGAGGAACCAGAAAACACAAAGAAGAGGTAAGATGATCATCAAAGGAGCTACATTACAGGGAAGACACACAGAGACAATACACCACAAAACACGTAAGCTCCAACCTGTTTGTTACCGGACTGTACAGGATATTGAGTGTTTGAATTGTCAAGAGTTGTAAGAGAGCTGCGAATTATCGCGTTTTGTAGTCTGGCCAACCGCAGATTTTAATTCGAAATATTGAGTGTACCGAAACGTATTGTTTTAATTCGAAATATCAAGAGTTTTTCTAGGAGCTGAACATATACTATGAATTAATGAAAGGTTTGTATTATCGAAGGTTTGAATTAGCGAGAGTCAACTGTATATGTACATTAGTTCTTGTAGGAGGAGTAGCATTTTAAAATCATAAGTTTCAAGTTTTTTCCTTAAAAAATTAAATGGTTAGCTTTTTATGAAATTTGAGCAAAAAATCTGTTTTACATCATATATACACATAAGAAGCAACCAAAAAAAATTATAAAAATCATTAAATTAAAAATTTTTGTATAAATCCTACCATGTCCCCTTAATGAATAATGTAATGTGCTTTTTTTTGTTTCATTTTACATTTTTTTATTCAATATATTCATGTATAATTTCTTTGATTTTTGCATAGCGCGGATAGTTAGTTACTTGATGATAATCTGGATTTTGTGTTAATTATCTTCTCATAAAATATTTTATTAGAGTCAAGAAAAGGACAATAAAGATGAATTAAATCATTTGGACATGAAAATTATTATGGAATTGGATCAAACGGTGAGATTATTTTAAAGTATCTTTTTGTACTTTATATCTTGTGAAGAATTTATAAGGGAAGTAAAATAAATGAGAAAATTTAATGTACTTTATTGTACATTGTATTTGTGTTTGTACAGTTGCATTTTAAATTTTATAAGTGGATACTCTATTTTTTCTTAGTAAGTTGATTTTATTTTGCATCCTTGATATCATTAATGAAACAGCATAGATGCTGATAATAAAAAACATCACACTACAATACGAAACAATGTTTATTTTGTGGCAATTTTATCAACTATTCAAATGTTTATATAATCTGAGAGTCACAATGCATTTTTGAACTTTAAGATGTTTTCTCACTTATACTATTTCGAAAGACTTTTTTTAAAAATCATATATAGAATCTGAAGGAAAAATAGCCAGTAAGAACATTGAATTTACAGAAGAATGTGTTTTTTCTAAGAAAAAAGAATTAATACAAATTAGTCAGTTGCTCATCCAGTATAGTGGTTAGCTACACTGACTGCTGTGTCATAGGGGCTAGGTTTGAATCCAAGAGAAGGCATGGATGTTTGTAAATGTATAGTGTGTTTGTGGAGTGGGGATACTCTAAACAGCTATCAATCCACAAGTCCTCTCATGAGATTGGTAGAAGAGGGAGAGAGGCGGATTGTCCCTGACCCTCCCCAGGGTGTTCCTCAAAATTGGGGTGGAATCGAGCTAGATTGTACTGTCACCTGTAACGTGCTCAAGGCTGTGGCTAATGACAGGCAAAATTCAAATATCTTGCCATGATGAATTTCGTGGGCCTGGATCATTCACAGTCAAGATCAGGTGGCATAAGAAACAATAACAGCAACAAATTATTAGGATAGCTTACATGTACATATCTGTTCACCAGCATTCACTTTCTCTCTGAGAGAAAGTTGGAATATTACCTTTGCCTCTCTTTCTTTATTTGTTGCCTGAAAAAAAACAATTACATTATTTCCAGTGATTATATACACTCACTTCCAAAAGTTAAGCACAGAGATGTAAAATGCAAAAATATCAACAAATACTGCTTTGAATGACAAAATTTGGCAGTAAAGTAGTATATATATTTATACATAAAACAAAATCAATAATTATATACAGAAATGAAAACAATATTAAATTTTTGTAAGTTATCAGATAATGTAATGTCTGTTTAAGTCTCCATACTGGAGACTTAAACAGAATTATGTATAAAGTGAAAATAAACAGCATAAAATGGAAAAAAAGGACATTAATAGGGTATGTGATCCCTCCTCATCTGTATGCAAAGTTTACACCTTCTGACCATGCTTTCAATTAGGTGGTCAACCACCGCAGAATTAAGCAATTGCCATTCTTCTTGTAGAGCAGTTTCCAGCTCAATAAGAGTGGCTGGAGGTGGGAAACGTGAAGATACAGCACGGCCGAGAGCATCCCAAAGATTTTCAATGGGATTACACCATAATGCTTCCGCCTCGGAATGCGTGATGTTTTGGGGCTGATTGCATGTTCCTTGTTTTTGCTATATCCCTATATGCTTGTCATCTGGCTCCAGAGCAAATCTTGACTCATCAGTAAACATGACATTGCCCCAGTCAGACACAGTCCAATTGCCATTTCCCGGCACCACTTAAATCATGCCCCTCTTGATTGGATGGATAGAGGAACACAAACTCAAGGTACCTGGGCATACAGTCCATTCATATGTAATCTTCAGCGTACAGTAGCTGCAGATATAGCCTTACCAATGGATGCTGTAACCATAGATGTCACACGTGTGGAGGTCGCTCTGCGATTCCGCTTGGCTACAATAGCAATATATCAATCTTCCACTGGGGTTGTAACCCTTGGGTGACCGCCTACAGGCCTTCAGACAGCTGTCTGTGTGGTTTGGAATTGTTTCCATAAGCGTGAAATTACAGAATGATGAACGCCGAAGAAAAGAGCAACATCTGTGATCGACTGTCCTGCTTCAATGCGCCCCACAGCATGCCAGCGCTCAGAATCTTCCATTCCTTTTCTGGAAGTCATAGAAACTCGTATGTCTTGAAAACAAATTGTACAAAAGTTTTAAACACCTTCTATCAGCACTTACAATTAACTTCTGTAACCCTTCATAAAGCTGGCTTCTTATAAGACTGCCCTTTTTGCATATTTCTTGACATGAAAGCACGATTGGCTGTTACCTAACATATTTGCATACTTCCATCTACCTCTGCAGCGAATTGCATCCTCTTCAATTCTGATTGGCTTCCGGAAATTAGCATTTTCCTCTCCATGCTTAACTTTTGGAAGTGAGTGTAGCATTTAAAATGTTTCTGAGAAATCAGGGCTTTTTGTTAGAATGTCAGCTATTATTTTATCAATGGGTACATATTGAACATCTGTTTCATTTTTAACATAAATCTCTTTGAAATGCTATCTGATTTTAATATGTTTACTTCAGTAATGATAAACTGAATTTTTCCTCGTCTTCAGTTTATTTTAACTGTCTTAATATATGTTGGCTGAATGCCTAGACTTAAAATTTAATTTCTTTGGAAAATAGTTTAAATAGTTTGTTTCTCTTCAATGCTTTTGGAAAGACATGTATTCTGCATCTGTGCTAGATAACGCTACTGTTTGTTACTTTCAAGATTCCTTTATTATAAAATTTCAAGAAATTTAAATAATGAATTTACATTAAATTTTCTACTGGTAATTTCAAATACAGTGGAATTTGTTTTACGCAAAAACGCTCAAGATAAAATATTGGTTAACAGGAAATAACACAATGTGTGTGGCCCTGACAAACAACTATATATTTTCATGCATTTTTTTTTCTCTTAAAAGATTTCCCTTCTAGGAATGAACAAAACATGCGAAAACTAGCCATGAAGGCAAGATTTAAGAGGGATGTGAAATGAAAGAGAGGTGGTTTTCACATTTGGTAGAAAGGAGGCTAACTTGACTTTGAAATACCCACAGAATAGATTGTGACACAAACCAGTTTTGTTTACCTAAGCTACTTTCACCCTCCACCCTTGTAAAGGCCACTCAAAAACATCCGAAATGAGGAACATCATGAAAAAAAGTATGATCAGTTATTTAGATGCACAGTCCATTGGTGAATAATAAAATGGACAACAGTGAACAATTTATGGATAATTTGATATAAAAAAAGACAATGCAAAGAAAAATATCATATCATTTTTCAAAATAAATGTTTTGTTTTTCAAAAAAGATTGAAACTTTTGTATTAAATTTCATTAAGTTCTTATAAATGTTTTTGTTTCATTGATTTTTATTAAATACATGCATATACACATGTTTATGTAAAAAATGTGCTCTAATAAACTTCATACAATATATATATATACTTCGTTATATTTTAGGTTTGACATATATATATGTACACAGCTAGAACATCTTATATATATATATACACACAGTCAAACCTCCATGTAACAAGCCTCTATATTGTGAATTTTTCTACGTAGCAAACTTTTTCCTGGAACAAAGAACATTTAAAGATTTTCTTTGTAAAATAACCTCTCAATAGCGAAGTGCATTTTCTATGTAACAAACTTTTTCTCTTGTGATTCAATTTTTTTTCTCCCTATTTTTAAAGTATTTCAAATTGTTCTTTCTTTTAACACATTTTATGATGGTCATAAATCTTGAACTAGTTTTATTAAGTGCCTAACTCAACAAGAGCAACAGAATTCTGGGCGTTTTGTCCAAGAAGTGCAACCTTTAACCCCCATTGTCCAGTTCGCTAGAAACATCTTTGATATCCCCTTCACCCTCAGTGGAGTTCCCTCCTTTAACTAGTCTCTGTTCATTTGTAGTGATGATCAGCCATATTGGTAACTTTGTTTCTAGTAGCTCGGAAATGTCAAAACATAAGTATTTGAGCATCAAAGAAAAAAATTTAATTCTTCAGGAAATGGATAAAGGCATCTAGAAACTCTCCTTACAGTTTTTCTTTTTTTTGACAGGTAGGAAAAATAAAATAAATATATATCAATTTACTAAAATGTGTGAATAATTACTTTTTTAAAAATATAGTGTTTATAAATTTAAATTATTTTTATGTGGTTTATAAAGAAAGTTGAAAGATGTATAACAAATTTTCTGTATAACAAATCTCTGTATAACAAATTTTCCATATAACGAACTTTTTTGTGAGGATTTAGTGACTTTGTTATATAGAGGTCCAACTGTATATATATAGTGTTACGAATTTTGTATAAAATAATGTAAATAATTTGTATTTGGATGTGTAATGCATTTATATTACTCTATGCTATATTTATTTCATGTTAAAATTGTATTAGTCACAAGCAACGTCGTCCCTTACGTTATAATGGCGAGTGAATTGGAATTTGGCGAAATATTGGCGATAGAGACAAGTTGGCATAATTTCTGGCGACCAAGTTGGGGACATTGGCGAGTTCAGGACCCTCTGGATTCTTCTAGAAATTAGTAGAGAAATCCACTAATTTCACGATCTGTGACGCGAGCGCATCTTTCCAGAAATTTCAGCCCCGGCTATAAATAGTGCGATACTTGCTGCAACAGTCAGTCTGATTTCAACCAGCGAGTAATGAGCATTGTTTTGATTAGCGATTAGTAGACTTGCCTTGAACTTGATCAGCTCGGCTGTGCTTGTGAATAGTCATTTGCATACATGTATTTTAGACACTGCTTATTGTGTCTGAGTGCTGTTGAAGGTGCGAAATCCTTCTGTTATTTATTCTGTGAATTTTGCTGCTGAATCCTGCATTTCAAGGATTGATTTTCGACAATAAATACTCATCGCTCTTAAAGAACTGTCTTGTTGTTTACGACTGATTTTGCATAAAATCCTCGAACTCCGATCTACATAACAATTTGGTGTCAGAAGTGGGATTTTATGCCAATAACAAGAGCGATGGATGAGCAACTGAAAGCTCTGATGAAAGTCATTAATGCCTTGAAAAGCAGCATTGGAAATGTTCAAAGAAGTCAGGAAGGTGTTAAGAATGAGTTAAAGGAAGAAATGCAGAGGAGCCAAGAAGAGACCAGGAAAGGTCTGAAAGATATGCAGAAAAGCCAAGAAGAGACTAGAAGAGGGCAACAAGAAATGCAGAAAGGTTGGAAGATATGCAGAGAAGCCAAGAAGAGACTAAACAAGAAATGCAGAAAGGCCTGGAAAATGTGCAGAAGAGTCAAGAGGAGACCAAAAAGGGTCAAGAAGAGCTGAGAGATACTCTAGAAAATAAAAACCAATAGTGTGGAAGAGAGAATAGCTGTAAAAATGGAAGAAAAGATCGCAGTAGTTGAAGAGGATAGAAAAGAAAGTAGACGAAGAAATAGAAAGAGTTAAAGAGCAAGTTGAAGGAAGAATTGAAGAAGTAGCTGGGAATTTTAACCTTGTATCACAGCGAGTAGAAGATTTAGAAAAGAAGTTTCTAGCTTGCAGGAATATGACGAACGAAAGCAAGTTTGTGCTTTCCTCTCCAGTACCTGTGCCTGCCTCTTCAGTGTCGGTGAAACTGTCCACCTATGACGGAAGAATCAACTGGGAGGTGTACAAGACTAAATTTTCGATAATATCTGAAGCTAATGGATGGACTGAAGGGGTCAAAGCGTGTCAACTAGCAGCATCCCTTAGAGGAGAAGCGGCAGAAATACTACAGACACTTCCTGACACAGAGCGGCTGAATTTGTACTCCATCTAATAATGATCTTTCGTTCGGCCAGAAATACTCCAAAGACTACGCACGCCTGCAAATGAAAGCAAGACTCCAGAAAACTGGAGAAAATTTGCAGGAGTTTGCCTCAGAAATAGAAAGGCTCGTCAACTTGGCTTACTTCGACCACCCAGCAAATGTGGGAGAAATAACTTCCCTGCAACATTTCGTGGATGGACTGAAGGATGGAGAAATTCAGACGGCTATAAGAATGGCGGATGTTCAGGATCTAAAATCTGCCCTATTATATGCCCTGAAATTAGAGGCCGCCACTCAAGCCAGTTGCAGAGACCGCCATTCCATTCGGGGAGCTAGAGTGTCTGAAGATGCGCCCTCTGAATCTCCATGGATAAACGACATTGAAAAACTGAGAGAAGAAATGCAAACTTTAATGGCTCAACGTCAGAACCAAGAGAAATGCAACTTCAAGTGCTGGGGATGTGGAAGAACGGGACATCTGAGAAACAACTGTCCCCGAGCAAGAAAAGAAGAGAGCCCCTTCTCTTCTTCAAAACAGGAAAACTAGGATATGGCCATCTCGCGGGGCGGAGGTCGCCAGATAATGAAAAGCCCCACTGCAAGATTCTCCAAATTACTGCAGTGAATTGCGGTGACAATGGACTTTATGTGATTGGACAAATTAATAATATCTCGTGCTGTATGGTTGTCGATATTGGAGCCAATGTGTCAATAATCAGGAAAGATTTGGCTCGAAACTCAAAAGTTAAAATTATCTGGACGACGCCCTGCGTTTCCTTGCAAACAGTGACTGGTGATAAGATTTGTGTACATGGGAAAGTTAACATCACTCTCAAATTTGGAAATATCGCCATACGGCATATGTAGCAGATATTACAGATGCCTGTATTCTGGGACTGGATTTTCTGAAGAAAAATAACTTCAAACTGGACTTTGAAAATAGCAATATGCATTCAAAATCTGAAGACATCACTCTTTTTGGCTTACAAACTCAATTTGAATCCAACCAGAAAATTATAGCAAAATCGAACATCTCATTATCACCAAGAACTGAATGCATAATACCCGGTTTAGTAGCAGAAAGTAGGAAATTCCGATTCGGCCTAATTGATTATCCTGACCCAGATAGTTCAAAAGCAGGAGTACTGATAACTGTCGGTAGTAGACCTCTTGAAGTTAGTCATCCCAGTAAGAGTGGCTAACATCAGTTATAAAACCAGAACTATCCAGGAAGGAGAAGTAATAGCAGCTTGTGCTCCTGTTGCATGTGTAGACCGAAAGTGCAATAGCCAAGACCTTTCTTCAGAGGATCTAGTCAGGGATTTACTATGAAACACGGACTTAGACGAGAAACAGAGATGTACTGCAGGAGAGCTGATTACAGAATTCCAAAGCCTATTTTCAAGAACATCTGAGGACTTTGGAAGAACTAGACTAACTCAGCACCGAATTGATATGGGAGAGCATCCTCCTATTAAGCAGCATCCCCGATGACTATCGTTTGCTAAACAGGAAGAAGTCCAAACACTCATTAAAGACATGCAAGATAATGATGTCATTGAGCCGTCGTCAAGTCCCTGGGCATCTCCTATCGTCTTGGTCAAGAAGAAAGATGGCTCTACCAGATTTTGTGTGGACTATCGTCGGCTGAATGACGTGACCAAGAAGGACAGCTACCCTCTTCCAAGAATAGATGACATGCTTGATACACTCGCTGGCAATACCTGGTTTTCTACCCTAGATCTCAAGAGTGGGTATTGGCAGGTAGAAATCCACCTTGACGATAAAGAAAAGACTGCCTTCACCACAAGACAAGGACTCTGCTAATTTAAGGTTATGCCTTTCTGCTTGTGCAATGTGCCTGCAACATTCGAGCGCCTTATGGAAACAGTCATTGGAGGACTTTTGTACGAGGCCTGCCTGGTTTATCTTGATGACATCATAATCGTGGGGCGTTCCTTCGAAGAACATCTTAACAGTGTTAGGCGTGTGCTACAAAAGCTGAAAGAAGCTAATCTCAAGTTAAGTCCATCCAAGTGCCACCTGTTCCGGCGTGAAGTCACCTATCTCGGGCATATTATTTCGACAGAAGGTGTTCAAACAGACCCGGATAAGATCTCGGCTGTGAAAAACTGGAAAAGCCTGATGGATGTTCACCAGCTCCGGAGTTTCTTGGGCTTGTGTACGTATTACCGGAAATTCGTGAAAGATTTCTCAACAATCGCCAGACTACACCATAAACTGACCGAAGCAAAACAGAAATTCATCTGGACAGACGAGTGTAGTGACGCCTTTAGCAAGCTCAAGGACGCACTAACATCTGCTCCAATCCTGGCATATCCTGAAACTTGGAAGCAATTTATTCTGGATACAGATGCAAATTGTGAGAGCATCGGAGCTGTATTGTCCCAAGAAATAGATGGTCAGGAGCGCGTCATCGCCTATTTTAGCAAGTGTCTGTCCAGACCAGAAAGAAACTACTGTGTGTCCAGGAAAAAACTGTTTGCTATCGTAAAAGCCGTGGAAAACTTCCATCCTTACCTCTATGGTTGACGGTTCCTAATTCGAACAGATCATGCATCTTTGACCTGGCTACTGAATTTTAAAAATCCAGAAGGCCATATAGCCAGGTGGATACAAAGGCTACAGGAGTATGACGTAGAAATTCGCCATAGAAAAGGATCAGCACAGGGAAATGCAGACGCCCTTTCGAGAAGACCCTATCCTGAGAGCTGTAAATACTGCTTCAGAGTCGAAGAGAAATTTGGTGTAATAGATCCAGTAGTTAGCCAAGTTACCATGCCATCAACATCGGAATTGGACCCGTGGAGTGATGAGAGCATCCGAAAAAATCAACTGGCTGATCCTGAAATTAAACCAGTAATAGAATTCAAAGAGTCATCTGATGAAAAGCCCAGCTGGCAAGACATTGCCCTTTTCCATCCTACAACGAAGCATTACTGGGCTCTTTGGGACTCTCTGCACCTGAGAAATGGTGTTTTATATCGAAAATGGGAATCTGACGATGGAAAAGTGTTCAGGTGGCAGTTAATACTCCCAAAGACAAGAATATTGATAGTCCTAAACGAACTCCATGGCAGTCCAACTGGTGGTCATTTTGGTGTTATGAAGACCTTACAAAAAGTCCGAGAGCACTTCTACAGGAACAATGTGCGGAGTGACGTTGAAAAGTGGTGTCGCACATGTGATCCCTGTGCTGCACATAAAGGTCCAAGAAAACGCACCAGAGGATGACTCCAGCTGTATAATGTAGGAGTGCCCTTCGAACGAATAGCTTTTGACATCTTAGGCCCACTTCCGAGATCATCAGATGTCAACAACATCCTGGTTGTCATGGACTACTTCACTAAGTGGCCTGAAGCCTATCCTATATCCGACCAAGAGACCCCGACTGTTGCAGAGGTTCTAGTTCAACACTGGATCTCAAGATACGGAGTTCCTCTACAACTGCACTCTGATCAGGGAAGGAACTTTAATTCTGCAGTTTGCAAGAGACTGTGTGAGATACTCGGCATTGACAAAACCCGGACAATAGCTTTACATCCTCAGTCTGACGGCATGGTAGAGAAGTTCAATCAGACCATACTGAACAGCCTCTCTCTCTGGTATCCAGTAATCAACAGGACTGGGACAAGAAACTGCATCTTTTCCTACTTGCCTACAGGAGTGCCGTCCACGAGACCACTGGCTATTCCCCCTCCCAGATGCTCTTCGGACGTGATCTTCGTTGGCCTGCAGATCTCTTGTTCAGCCGGCCACCAGAGGCTCCTTTGGCGCCTGAGGAGTATGTCGAGAAACTCCAGGCACGGATGGAGAAAATGCATCATTTGGCTAGAGAAAGGATCAGCATGGTTTCGGAGTTGATGAAGACCCGATACGACGCAAGAGCAACCGGACACGACTTCCGCGAAGGCGACAAAGTGTGGTTATGGAATCCGAAACATCGCAAAGGACTCTCTCCGAAGCTGCAGACCAACTGGGAAGGTCCTTACACAGTCCTAAAAAGACTAAATGACGTTGTGGGTTGGATACAGAAATCACCACACACAAAACCGAAGGTAATACATTATAATAGGCTAGCCTCTTACCTTGGCGAAGGAGAATAAAATCCTTAACTTCAGACCATGGTCACTATTTATTTTGTAAATAATGTAAATTATTTCTCTTTTCTAATCCCTTAGTTTTATTTTAGTAGTATGGTATGTTTGTATCTGTGTTTATGGCCCGAATTTATTTGTTTGTCTGTACTGTTGGTATTTGTGACTTGATATTTGATTATTATGAGAATAGTTTGTAACGTAAATAGATACTGCCTCTTACTCAGAGTTGTACTGCAGGACGTGCAGTCTTTGAGAAGGGGCAGTGTTAATTTGTATAAAATAATGTAAATAATTTGTATTTGGATGTATAATGCATTTATATTACTCTATGCTATATTTATTCCTTGTTAAAATTGTATATCAATTCACAGTAGCATAGATCCCTTACATATAATGGTGAGTCAATGAATTTGGCAAAATATTGGCGATAGAGCCAAGTTGGCATAATTTCTGTTGACCAGGACCAGGACATTGAGGTTCGGGACCCTCTAGTTCTTTTAGAAGTAGTAGAAATCCGCAATTTCACGATCATAATAATATGGCGATATCTCTGTTCAGCCCCGGCTATAAATAAACGATACTGCTGCAACAGTCAGTCTGATTTCAACCAGCGGTAGTGAGCATTGTTTGATTAGCGATTAGTAGACTTGCCTTGAACTTGATCCAGCTCGGCTGTGCTTGTGAATAGTCATTTGCATACATGTATTTTAGACTCCTTATTGTGTCTGAGTGCTGTTGAAGGTGTGAAATCATTCTGTTATTTATTCTGTGAATTTTGCTGCTGAATCCTACACATTTCAAGTTGATTTTGAGCAATAATACTCATCGCTCTTAAGAACTTGTCTTGTTGTTTACGACTGATTTTGCAAATCCTCGAACCTTGATCTACATAACAATATATTTATGCACAACAAGAAAAATATTTCAGTCCCCTCAGTTTCGTGTTAAGCAATTTTCACTGTACTTAGTTGGCTTAATCATATCCTATGTATACTTTTTCAGTCTTATGAAATTATAAACCATAATTTTTACATCCTTTTAAGTACCTGCCATATATTTCTGAATATAAGTTGATCTGTGTCTAAGCTTAGAGCCGATTGCGATCGACCGGCAGACCGCTAAGACATTTTGGTGTGACCGCCTTCAGATAAGACCTATGAAACTAATAGAAATATTTTGTGCAACATCATGCCAATTAGACTGGATTATTGACTTCACAATGCATGCAACTATATATATAGATGACACATGTACTATATTTTGGAAGCGCACAATGATGCTTAAAACATTCTCTGCGACTAACCCCACTGTGACTTGCGACCCCACTCTGTGTGGGAAATGTGATCACCAGGATGCCAGCCACAGAAATGAGTTTCCTCCCACACGCCTACTAACGGGAAAATAAATGCTGATCAGCTCTTCCCGCAATAACAGAGTATTGGATTCTTGTGTTGATGTAACATCCCACAATGGCAACGAGTATGTTAAGTACATTGGTTACAGATTCATCTGTTCATGTATGTTCACTGCTCACTGCATTGAAAACATCCACACTCGATAGTTTGCCTTTTGTTCTTAGTTATTCAAACATTCAACTTGAAGATTTTATATTACTTGTCTTTTTGTAGTAAAAATAATAATCTGTCATATTTTAAAAGAAGGGTATAGTGGCAGAAACAAGTGTCAGTATTTCTTTACAATGGTGAATGCAAAATAATGATGACCTTATATATATCATACAAGTGTGGCACTTCAAAAGTGAAGGCATGTCAAAATGAAATTATTTCTGCAATTAAAGACATACAACTTTCACTTAGAACTGTCACACGCCATATAGAAATGATTATTTCTTATCTGGCTGAGTAGTTGACCAAAGATACAACTTACTGCATTTGCTTTTCCTTGCAGCTTGAGGAATCTATGGAAGTGGTTGATATTTCTCCACTTTACATTTATATAAGAATGGTTTTTAAGAATATGAGCGTAAAAGAAGAATTATTAACAATATTAGTTTTAAAGTAGAAAACATGAGATAAAAATGTTTATTGCCCTTTCAAAACACACATAGAGGAGAGAAAAAATTCCTATTAATAAAGTTGTATCAATGACAACTGATAGGGCCAACATCAACTACCAGCACAGCCAATGGATTTCTGGCTATGTGTATCAGAGATGACAATGTACCACATTTCCTTCCTTATTCACCAACAGGCCCTCAACAGTAAAATGCATCATGTCATGGGCATCTGTATAAAAAATGTGAATTCAGTTCAAGGAAGAAGTTTTTAAAGAATGTTTCTGTTCAACTCTGAAAATAGATCTTGTGCGAATTTGTTATATCATTTGAATGTTCATTGTGGTTAAATCTGGGGGTTTACAATGGTTCCGGGGACCTACTACGGAGGTAAGTTTCTTGGAATCAAAGGATGAAGCATACATTGAACTTGATGATGATGTTTGATTAATGTCTAAGGATTTTGTTTTTGATATAACACTTAATAGATTGAATTAAAATTGCAAGGGAAAATCGAACAATGGGGTAGTTAGTTTCATATACTTTCAAAAACAAGCTGAGGCTAATATCTTCTCAGTTGATTAAGAATGAATTTAAAAAATTTCAAAAATATTTGGGGTTGAGTTGGTTAAAAATGGAGGTAGATTAACCATAGAGAAATATATTATGATGCAAAAATAAAATTGCACTCTGAATCTGAGAGACGTTTTTAAGAATTTACTAGACTAGAAACATTGTTGTATTCATGTGTTACCCTTTTGGTAGTGTTGATGTGGAAAATATAACTGAAAATATGTTACATGCTCTCTTTATCTCTTAAGGGAAAGCAGTTTTCTCCTAAATGATTGCAATTTTAAAGAATAAGTAAGGAATCTATCTAATAGACGAAGTAAATTATCCTAATTTTAAAAAGCTGCATTTCATTTGACACCGTTCTTTCACTCTACCTAACTGTGTGAATTTGCATTTTCAGCCATGAATGTAATTAAGACAACATATCATTCCTGTTTCACTGACGATCACTTTGAATCCAGTGCAAGATTAGCAGTTCGTAATTATATACTGAGATATTCAAGATTGAGGTGGACAGTAAGCATACTAATTCTTCTACTGAGACTAGAGCTACGAGAACTATTAAATGAAAATTATTTATTTTAAAATGTTCACTCATGTCCATAAATTAAGGATAATCGCAGTCTAGAGTAAAAATTTAACCTGTAGTATTATCACACTCATCTTCCAGAACAACAAATTATGATGTAGGTCAATGGTATGCCACAATGTTGAGGTATAGAGATAAATAAAAATGGTTGCAAGGAAGTAAAATTGCATGCAAGGGTTCTATAAGCTGTTCAGTGCCATAACCAAATAGTTATGACACAAAGACCATATATAGATAATTTTTTACGTGGTATAATTATCAGATTCCTGGAATGTGGGCTTACTCAGATAAAAGTATCCGAGGAATTTGGAATTGCTCAAGTGTCGTCTCTAGGTTTTGGCTGCAATTCCAAGATGACGAAAATATCAGTAGATGTTATAGTTCAAATTATCCATGAGTTACAATGCCCAAATGAAGACCGGTATTGGCAATAACTGCCAAAAGAAGCAGACAGAGTGCAGCATCCAAATTATCTTGTCAACTATCTGCAATGGCAGGTGCAACAGTTTCAAGGCAAATTGTGTACAGACGCTTAAGACATATTGGTGTATATGCTCACACACCTGTCAGATATATAATGCTCATGGCAACTCACTGCTGTGAGTGGTTAGCTTGGGATAAAGAACATGTGATGTGGACATTGTCCCAGTGGGCTTTTAAGATGTTTTCTGACGAGTCCAGATTTAGCATACTGTATTGATTCCCTTCGGACTTTTTTATGGAGAACTCCAGATACCCGTTACCATTAAGACAACACCATTGTACAACACTGTTACGGTGGTGCAGCATTGCTCATTTTGGGGGAATTATACTGGGCTCCAGAACAGAGTTGAACGTTCAAATCAGAACCATGACGAAAAAGAACATTCTGAAACAACATGTAAGTTTCCTTACGAGTGCTATGAGGGTAGATATTTTGTTTATGTATGATAATGCTCGTTCTCCCCGAGCACATGCCGTAAGTGAATGCCTTCAGTCTGAGGATGTCACACATGATATGCTTGGCTGACGAGTGGCAGCTCATCAACCACCTCCTACATGAGAACCAGAGCTTAAGAGGGCATTGCTTGTGCTAGTACAGCAATCTTCCCCAAGATCAGTGCGATAACTTAATGCTCAGCATACCTAGGCATTGTACGGGGCATATGCGGTTTTTGTAAAGGTGCTGTTTTTTTTTGCAATTTCTTCTGGAGCAAAAAGCGTAGTTTTTATGAATGGCATCATACATATACACCATCTCATCTATTCTTTGTCTATTGTTTAATAAATGGACTTTATGTATACATCATGTTTTTTTTTTTTTAAACTTTTATTTGCAAAAGCTGGCATTATCCTTAATTTATAAACATGAGTGTGTTGTGAATTGTTCGATAATATAAATGCATCATTTGGTATTATTAAATTTGTGGGTATAATTATTATGTTTGTATCTTGCATTTTGCATAAAGCGTGGTTTAAGAATTTTAATTGTGGTTATGTAGGTAAGTACACATATTCTGTATTTATAGTTATAATATAAATATTGTTGGGCATTTCTTAGCTCATCACACCTACGCCACAGGGTGGACCGCTACACCTTGAAAAAATTAGAAGTAGACCGTACCTTGCAAAAGTCTGCCCATCCCTGGCCTAGAGTGTATTTTTTCTCCAAACTTGTACATAATCTAAACTGAAAAAAAAAATTATTTTCAAACATGTTACTATGAAAACAAAAATGTTGCTAAACAAATAAAATGCAAGGAATATGTATATCTAACCTCTGTAAAGTAAAATGCTAATGAAAACAGTTTTGTTTTTGCTAACCCTATCTGAAGAAGCACCAAAACATTTTTTTTTTTTTTTGATTATCTTGTATGATATCCTTGCCACTCATATTTTCTGCACTATTTTATTTTCTATAAATAAGTGAGAAGAGAAATTTGAGTACCTCATATGGTTGTCCTATTTTTCACGCTTTAGAGGGAAAACTAGCTGTACAATAATGATCATATGTTTTCAGACATTGCAATAAGTAAGTGTAAATTTTATGAAGTATTCAGAAATTCGGATTCTGATTCTAATATTAAAGGATTTATATGATTTTTTTTATAAAATAAAAGTTCTTTCAAAACAACCTAAAGTTAAAAGAATGAATTTGCTTTCTCACCGCTAATGGAGAATGTTAAAAAAACTTTTTCCTGAATCATGTTTTTTCCTGGATGAGTAGATCAGTATAAATGCTGACCCTTTCTTTCACTTTAAAAAAAGAGCCAAAAAATTTTGGCTTATACATGGTAATATATGCTCAGTATATACTTTTTGTAGCAAACCTCAGTGAGGTTTTCCAGGATTATTATTAAATTCGCTCTGATGGCTCACAGCATAACTAATATTTGACTTTGTAAATACTGAAAGATATGTATAGGAACCAATTAAATTGCAAGAAAGTATGTTAGTCATTTCTTTCTTTTCACTTTCATGGGAAAGATATATTTTACTTATTTCATTTAAGATTTAAAGGCATTGTTACAGGTTTTGCATCTTACTCATTAAATTTTTTTAAAGATATTATCAATACAATTTTGCTGAAATAAATTTATGGAATGAGTTTTAACATGATTAAACTCATTGTCAAAACTAAGTTTTTTTTAAGTCAGTTTAAAATGAGTTATTTATAGCAATAATTAAACCATGAATACATATAATTAATATTAATTTGTCCTTAAAGACAACTTCATTTCATGAACATATTTATCTATTTGTAAAAGTTGCACTCCCAAAATTTTAAGCTTTCCATCTAACATCTTGTAACAATTTCTTCTATTTTGCCTTAAACCATTAGGAGACTTGTTATTGTTCTTGTCTTGTCCTTCCTGAAGGGAAGGAAGGAAAGCTGTTACGAGCCTAAGACAGGTTGGACTTCTACACGATAAATGGCATCACCTATCTCCACCTCCACAATTTAGGCATGGGCTCAAGGACCCTGCACCCATGACTTTTGCTGTGACTACCCACAGGACTTTCAGATCCACTGATTTAACGAGCACATACTTCGTTTGTATTTGGTGTGATTGGGCATTAAACTTATTAAAAGCATATATATAATCAAGAGGCATATAAGTCTTTAAAAAAATTTCTTTAAAACCTGCATTGACATTAGTCATAGCCAAATCGAATTAACTATTATTCTGTGATTTCATAGTTCTTATAGAGTTTGGTCGAAAGCAAGAGTTTCATAAAATTCAATCCTGTGCTTTGAGAAAATCCTATAACAACCAGTCATGCTTTTTTTCTTTTGAACAGCTCTAACAGAATTGTATTTGGCTTTAAGAACTTAATGACACAATCGGTTACTTTCTTATTTTGAGGTAGCTTTACTTATTTCCATGTGTTATTTATAACTAGTGTTTCTTTCTTATTTATGCATCTTTTGCATAAACATCTGTTTAATGCTTCTTCTAATGTTAGATTTACATTGTCATCTCCACCAATTTGTTCTTCATTATTTATCTTAGTTTGGAGATACTCTTCACTTTTTGTTGGTACGCGATCTATCGGTATTTCCAATTTTAATTTCCTCTGGATGCCCTGACCTTCTTTTTATCTGTGCTTCAGATGATAGTTTACTCTCTGAATCTTTATCTGATGATTCAGCAGATAATTCTTTCATGTTAGTGGGATTTTCTTTCCTGATTTACTTCACATTGGATGGGTATCTTCATTGTGAATATTGTTAAGAAAGTAAACGTCTAATTCTATTTCGTAATTAAAGCATTTTTCAAATTTGTCAATAAATTTTACATCCATACCTATAATTATTTTATTTAATTCTTGATGCCACAATTTATTTAGGCTTTAGATTTATCAGAAGATCGTATAAAAGTACACTCTTTAGATCTGTCATCAAATTTTCCTTTTTGCTGTTTTTATTCAAAACAAATATTTTTTTATACAAAAATTCTGAGATGCTTAATGCTTTGCCTGAATTAAAATTACAGCAAGTAGCTCTAAGTTACAAAATTACAGCAGCATCAGTCTGAATTACAAAAAACACTAGGGATTAAAAAAAGTATATAAAGTCCATAATGCTGCAAAATTTTTTAAAATTATTTTAAGCTTTACATAATCTATAATCAAATTCTTTACCAATATATTTGAAACATTGTCAATGCATAATATTTCAATTTTTTTGGTTGATTTTTGGATAAAGAGACAAAATGTTCAAGAAAACATTTTTAATTGTATTTTATATGTAACATCAACAAATTTTGATTTGCCATCTATGAAAATAGAAAGATTTTTACATTTTGTACAGAACTGCATAAATCAAAATGAATGAAATTGATATTATGGAACTTTGATATTCTGATTTATTGGGCTTAATGGTGGTTTGTTTGTGAAAGATGCATACTTTTCAATCTGAATTAAGAAACATTTTCTTTAAATAAAATAGCATTCATTTGACTGTAGTTACTTTAAATTGGTCTAATTTAACTGAGCATACTTTACTACCTCTGTTGAATTAACACTGCTTCAAATGTGGGAGAAATATAGATCTTTTTTTCTATTTTGCAGTCGATATTCCTTTATTATTAAAATTAATTACACAAATTTTACTGTGAAATGTTTTCAAGGTGTTTTTGAGATTGAGATCAAATTACTTTTAAATTCAGGTACTCAAGTTCCAATTGAATTAATTGGTATTTGTTACATTCAGTATTTTTAAATGAACCATTAACTTTGACAGTTTTATCAACACTTAATTTTACACTGAAGTCACATACTGTTACTAGATGAGTGAAGAGGAATTCATCTTTATCCATATGTGATATTTCTGCACTGATGAATCAATATAAGTTTGCTTTTGATAAGTTCTCTGGAACAGTTAACAAAGTAGCTTCTTCATAAGAATTATATATACGCAGAATTTTTGGAATTACTGATGAATTCTTATTTGCATCTTTCTGCATTCAGAAGCTTTAGCGATACCTCAAAAAATTCCATTCATTGCATTTAAAGTTCACTTTGAGTGACTTCTTTTGACCAACTTTCATTTCTGTATTTTAAATGCCCATATTCCTTTTTTTACCATGTTTTTATTAATTCGTTTTCTTGTCTGTCCGGGTGGAATTTTGTAATTGATTTTAAACTTACTTCGTGATGAGCTAGATACTTGAAATTTGGACCATAGTGCAGAAGTGGATGACAGTGCATGAAAATGTGAAAAAAAAAGAAAAGGAGGAGAGAAAGATAAAGAAAACGAAAAAGACGGGGGGGGGGATATAAAACAGCCGAAATAATAAAAAAAAATGATGAAGAAGAATATTACGTTCACTCTAAACGATTAAAATTTTTACCTGATACATTGTAGCTCTGACTCGCTTTTGTATTGATTTTTTTTTTCGATAAAAATTTTATAATTTATTTATAATTAACTTTTTGATCAGCTCTTTACTTGAATATAGCTCAAATCTTACTGACGGATGAACAGAATATATTTTAATTTTCTTACGTAAATGCTGAACCGGCAAGACTTTTCATTTGGCGAAAAAGATCATATGGGCAGTGATTGCCAAGCTTTGAATCACCAAAGAGACAACACCAAATTTAAAATTATCACCAAGGAGGCAACATCAAATTTGAAATTTTAACTAACGGATTTGACATTGAATGTTTTTAATATTTGAATATGAGTTTTAAAAAAAATTATTTTCGCTTGCTTCATTATTTTATTTCTTAAATAATAATTGTATAGTTTGATGTATTATTGTTAAGTAAATGTGACATTTTTTTTAATTTCAAATATAACCATAAGAAATTGAAATTTATCTCATGTCTCTGCAATTATATCATCAAAGCATTTATAATTAATTCAGAAATTTCATTCACATAACCCTAAAAAGCAGAAAATAATAAAATAAAAAAAATTTTTAATGTACTACGTTTTTATTACGGACTAAAAAGTATAAAATAATTTCTCTAATCCTTATGAAGGATGAATCACATACAGATTTCTAACTTATCTAAATTATCCTAAAAATTCATACTTAGCAACTTTTTATAGCTATTAAAATACTTGTAAGATTGCAAACCAAAAACATGGGGCGCATGCAATACATAACTACATATAAAGAGAGTAGCTATCAATAAAAGAACTTAATTATTGGATCACATTATTTGTGGTGCAATAAAATTGTTACTTGAGCTATTAATGCATCAATTACTGCTGCATGCACCCCGTGTTTTTGGTTTCCAATCTTAAAAGTATTTTAATAGCTATCAAAAATTGCCAAGTATGAATTTTCAGGATAATTTAGAAAAGTCAGAAATCTGTAACCTTCATAAGGATTAGATAAGTTATTTTATACTTTTTAGTCCATTATAAAAACATGTACATTAAATTTTATTATTTTTAATATTAGAGTAAAAACTTTAAAAAAAAAAAAACTACTGGGGGGATCAGAATTGGCAGGTAACTGGCATTAAATTCTTCTAGACATTTAATTTTTAGAGTTTCAGGTGACAGAAACTCTTATCTCTCATTTCAATTGCCATTTTCATAGGAGTCCAGAACAGTGTACAGTAAAATTATGAATAAGTCATTAGTTGTGTTGAATTTCCAATTCAGCAAGTTTGATAGAAAAGTCATTCACAAATGGTTGCTTATGACTTTGGATTCAGTCATTTTTGTAAATAGCAACTGTTTCAGTAATGTAGTTTTACTTTGCTTAAAACATCTAATTATATTAATTAATATATAATTCATTAGATGTTTTAATGTTCTTTATTTGACAAAGTTCACTAGGTTTTATGGGTAAGAAAGTTATTCAAAATTTTGGTCCCTTTGAGATTCATTTCTGTATTTAAACTTATGATCTTACAAATGTCCTATTTTTCAATCCCAGTTCTGAAAAGTTTCAATTTGGAGTTTCTGAGTATTATACTTATCATTTCCAAGTTTATCAATAGCTGTTGCTATTAAGCTATATCTTGTTTTATTTTCAGTCATTAGGGTAATGTTATTCAACCATGTTAGGCATATGATTTTCAAATCCATAGAACAGCTCAAATAATTATTTTCCCTTACTCTTTTATGCCTATTACTGCTGAAGGAAAAATAGTCAGTCAGAATATTTAAGCATTTAATTACACAATTAAAGTATAAATACATATAATCTAGCTGATTTGCACAAATGTTTCTCTCCTCTGAGAGAGAAGAGGGGGGAATTCATCCACAATGAAAGGCCTGAAACTGTGTCTATATGCTATGAGGGATGTCTTTCAGAGTTAAGAGCAACACCACAAATAGAAATATCACAGAATCTTTCAAGTAAAACAATTGTAAAATCTTGGTTTTTGTACATTTTGTCAGAAATTCATCTTGGAGTACTTGCAATTACACCCCCCCCCCTCCCCAAATATACAGAAATTTTAATGCAATTTTCATTTCAGCAAATTAAGCAATTAATTTATCTGATTAACATATCCATAATATTTAGGTATTAAATAAGTTTTAATAGGAATTTTAATTTTTTCAATTGGATTTCTATGATATTTTATTATTTTTTTCACATACATGTATAAACTTTTATGTTAAATTAGAATATTTTCTTGGCAGTCATGACTCTCTCCTTCTCTCTATCAACCATACTCTCTACCAATAATTCATATTGTCAGATATTTGGAAAATTGTTCATATTTTGTTGTGTAAATTGTTTGATAATTGGTTTGAATTCTTTTTATAATTATTTTTATGCAGAATAATTGAAATTATCAAGGATTTTATGGTAATGAATTTTTTTGGAAGACTTTTTGTAAACTATGTTTTTTAAAATTTATTTATCAATCTTAAAGATTTTTCAAACATTAATTTTGAACATTACGATTTTAGAAATCAGTTTTTCTCTTTTTTACCATCATAATTTGAATTTGTAATTTATTAGTTGTATAATAAAAGTTTTGGTATTTGTTCAAATTAACATTTATTTATTAAATATGATCTTGTGTTTTTTTTAGGTAAGTGATCAACAAATTACTTTGGAAAAAGTTGGAGTACCTGGCTTTTATGTTACAAATAAACCTACTGATGTTAAGTTACAAATGTATTTACTTGATTTTATTAGAATTTTAAGTATCAAGGATAGACAGAAATAAAGCTGCTTGAATGAACTCTACTTTTGAATGTGCTTGAGTTCTTTCATCTGCAACCCCCCTTATTTATGTGACTGACTATCTGTGAATTTTCTTTTTGTTTGTATGAACAAGTGAAGATAACTTTACTTGCAGAAAACTTACTGTGTTAAGAAATACGAATTCTAAATTGACATTCGTTCTTCCAATAAGTTAAGAATTTGTATATATTTTTTTGGTAAATATTTGTTAGAAACTATGTATTGTAAATAAACTAAATAAAGACTGTATCAAATTGGAAAAAAATTATAAAATGTTCAGAATTCATTGACAAACGTGTAACTGTAGTATTTGTATTTATAATTTGATATATCTAATGCATTTTCAAGTTTGTAAATGTTTACTAATATTAAATATAATAACTTTTGCTAATAAAGGAATTTCATACAGGAATAGATTCAAATTATTTGTTTTTATTTTTTCTATATATTTAAGGTCAAATGTGTCTCACTCCAAAAATCATTCAAAGCAGAGTTATGATAAAGAAAACCTGCTTTTAAAAAAGTTGTATGATACATCATAAATGAAGCATAATAGTACTTTTTGTGAAAATTGGTTATTGAAGGGAATTTAAAACTGAGAACTCTGTACATCTTTTATTATTATTAATCATTAACATATAATAGTGTGACATTTAATGCACCTTTTACTTTTTTTTGTTTATGAAATCATGGCTTTGTTTAGTAAATGAAAATTTAATTGGTTGGCAATGTCTTGTTCTTGAAAGGTATATAATTTTGCCAGAAGATCAGATTTTTTCTAATGAAATATGAAACATATGTTGACACTAAAGAAGTGTTAAATAACTACTCACCAATCACATTTTTTGATAAAATAGAAACATGCAAGCAAAGCCTAACTCACAAATTCAGTAAATTTGTGTGTATGCTGTATTACAGTATGATTTAAAATGAAATGAAGGGTTGTATGAAAAATATTTCTATTTGAAATAATATTTGTGTATAAAATTTATATATATAAAATTTGTATATAAAATTTACATATTCCATCCTCTTATTATGCTTTTATGCCTGAATCATTCATTTTTACACAAGTTTGGAAAATTGTCAGTCATCCATCTAGTGTTCTCTCCCTGACAGCTCTTATTTTACATTTGCAACTAGAAAATCTATAGACAAAAGCTGTAGAGTTCATTGTTATTAAGTTTCTTAAAAAATCATGAAGTTTATCTTTCCTCCAGCATATTGTATTTTGTTAGTTATTCGTTTCTAATTCATTTATACTCCCAGTTTCCACTAAGCAAAACTTTTTGACCTTTTTTTGTAATCGTTTTCTAGAGCTCAATCCCCCTTTTGCTTTGCGTACGATTGTGCTTCATTTTGCCGAAGAATAGCTTTTATTTTTATCATGGTATCTAACAAAGGCAAAGTAGTATACTTTCAAACATTTAAAGAATTTGATTGTGTTAACATAGCCCCAAAGAGTGGGATATGCATGGGTTATAAAACATCTGCCATGATCAGTAGATTAGTTTCTAGTTAGGAAAGAGAAAATGATTAAATGCATGAAACAAGGTTCTTTTGTGGCAGCATTTGATGGCAATAATGATGCAAACTATAAATTTTATCCCATTAAGGTCAAACCATAAAATTTATCTCATGATCTCATAAAATGTCAAATTAAAGTGGCCTATTTAGAATTCCAAATATTGATTGTGTATTCCATTAGAAGAATTTAAAAAATAGGGGATATCTCTTGAGCATTTAGTTTCATTTATGGCATACTTCTGCAGTATTACTGAGAGAAAAGTGGAATTATATCTATTTACAGAAAAAAACTTTAAAAGTATGGGTTGAGTGTGTCAACAGGGGCAGCTCTAGGGCCGGACCCATGTCCAGGGCGGCACTTTGATCGAATTTTAAAAATATTTTGCTTTGTTTTGAAAAAATTAGTATGAATATATTTTCTAAAATATTATTTATACTTTCAAGAAACCTAGTGATTTTAGACTATTAATATATACACTGGTGTGCAAAAATTAAGGACGAGACGGTTTTTTCAATATAACTTTGTACAAAAGCATTCCAAATCAACACATTTAATACCGTAAGATCCCCAATACGTAAGGACATGAGTAATGTAAGCAACACTTACTAAAAGAGAAATCAGAGGGATAAAAAGTAGCATGGAGCGCAATGCGACTGAAGGCCGAAACATCCCTGTGATGGGTGTCCAGCAAGAAATATCCGTTCTTTAGTAGGGGATATGATCTCCCCTGACTGCTAGGCAGGTTTCACAGCGTCTGCCCATGCTGAGAATGAGGGTGTCAATGAGTTGTTGAGGCATTGCTGCCCATTCATCTTGCAGCGCCAATCGAAGCTCCGGAATCGTTACTGGTGGTAAGGTACGAGCTGCCAAGCGTCTGCCTAGAAAATCCCATACATGCTCGATGGGATTGAGATCCGGAGATCGTGCCGGCCAATCCATACGTTCAATATCCTCACTCTCTAAGAGCTGTTCGGCAGCTTCTGTGCGATGACATGGTGCATTGTCGTCCATGAAAAGGAACTGCGGACCCATAGCGCCTCTAAAAAGACGCACATATGGAAGAAGAATCTCGTTACAATAACGGGTCCCGTTGACTGAACCTGGGTCGAAGATGTGAAGGTCTGTACGACTACCAAGCATGATGCCTCCCCAAACGAGAACACCGCCACCTCAATACCTGTCTCTTTCAATGATGTTCGAGGGATGATTGCGGCTTCCCGCTCTCTCCAGATGAGTATGCGATGAGAATCGCTACTCAGACTAAATCTGCTCTCATCTGTAAAGAGTACTCGTCCCCATTCATTGTCTCTCCAATTCCGGTGTTCCCGGCACCACAGAGAACGCCTTCTCCAATGGGCAGGCGTTAGAGGTACACACCGTACAGGGCGTCGTGCAAACAGACCACCACCGTGCAGTCTTCTGGCCACGGTAAAACGCGATATCGGTCGTCCAGTCGCCTGTGCCGTGTGTCTAGCGATTTCTCCCGCTGTCTGCCGCCTGTTTCTTCTGGCCTGTAAGGCAATATACCGGTCATCTGCGAGTGTGGTTCCTCGTGGACGACCACTACTGAACCCCCGGATAGCTGTTCCTGTAGTTTGAAATTGTCTCCAAAGTCGTGAAACGATGCTGTGAGCAATTCCGAACTCTGCAGCCACACTTGTCACACTGCGACCTTCCTCCAACTTCCCAATGATTCGACCTCGGGTAAAAGCATCCAGATGTCGTCTAACAGATTGATTATTCGCCATTTCTTGCTGAGGCAGCAACTCGGTGTGATTTTAACTGCTATACGGTGTGCAATCTCTTTGCCAGAAATACTAATCTTACACCGACAACATGCTTTACTACTCAGACACTCCCCCATTACGTCTACCTGCATATCTGCGCATGTGCTACTGTACATCACCTCACTTAATCTCCTGATTGGTCTTTCTGTCCTCTCTGCCTCTTCGTTCAGCTGATATGCTAATTTTTCGACTTCGTCCTTAATTTTTGCACACCAGTGTATATAAATTAAGTGTATGTGTTGTAAATAAATATAAATTTAATAATGATTTCAAACAAAAGAATTATTGAGTTAATAGAAAAATAGGTCATTTTAATCTCTATGAAATTATTTCGTATATATGTATCAACAGTTATAGTTAAGAGTATATGGATTGTAAAATTTTATTTTTGGATTAAATTGAAATAATATTGTTGAAGCGAAATTTTATTTGTAAGAGAACTTACGGCTCCCAGAGTTAAAAAAACTGTGACTCATTTGTCTTGTTAATTGTAAAATTTTGATTTTTTTTTTTTTTTTTGAAATCTTATAATGTCCAAGGAAGAGCGTATAAAACTATCTAGTGCCCAATAAAAAAGATATAAACTCGAAAAATTAGCCTATATAAAAAAAAAAGGCTGGAAGTTTACTGAACTCCTTACAAGGCACCAGAAAAAAAGGAAGGCAGTCATAATTAGAATCTGATTTAGATTTCCATGATGCGTATGTTGCAGATGAAATAAACAGAATCGATAGTGGCACTGCTCTTGTAGGAACTCCTCCAGAAAAATCCAAAGATCACGACAATTTAACGATGGTATTTAGATCAGGTCCAGGAACCTGGCCAGTTATTATATCGGATGCCGATAGATGTTTAGTAAAAGGAACCCCTTAGCTATATTGACAGAGTATGATTTTTCTTATGACGACACCGGTCGAAGATTTATATATATATTACAAAAAATAGTTATATACCTAATATAACTATAGTCATGATAGAATAGATTTAGCCACAGAAATACTAGAGCAAACTCCTAGCCTTAGGAACCAGGAATGCAGGTTTAAACAATGTTTTTCCTGCCAGCCAACCTTCACCTGAATTTGCCAATACTCTGGGCCATAGGGAAAGAGCAAGAAATTTTCTGGAGAAGTTTAACTATCATTATAGATAAAACCATAATCTATTAATGTAAAACGATAATATTATAGCCTGTAATAATTACTAAAATATTTAAAATCAAAGTTAAACTATTAGATAAAGATTTACCACGTGACTCATATTCCCCGGCTATGGACAATAACAGTATCGCATAAAATTATTAAGTTTTGATAAAATAGCATTAATACTATATATACACATGTATATGTCTGCGTGGTACTTTTATTTTCTATAAATTTTAAAATAAAATATAGAGTTTTTAAATGTGTATATATAGTATTAATGCTATTTTATCAAAACTTAATAATTTTATGCGATACTGTTATTGTCCATAGCCGGGGAATATGAGTCACGTGGTAAATCTTTATCTAATAGTTTAACTTTGATTTTAAATATTTTAGTAATTATTACAGGCTATAATATTATCGTTTTACATTAATAGATTATGGTTTTATCTATAATGATAGTTAAACTTCTCCAGAAAATTTCTTGCTTTCCCTATGGCCCAGAGTATTGGCAAATTCAGGTGAAGGTTGGCTGGCCGGAAAAACATTGTTTAAACCTGCATTCCTGGTTCCTAAGGCTAGGAGTTTGCTCTAGTATTTCTGTGGCTAAATCTGTTCTATCATGACTATAGTTATCTTAGGTATATAACTATTTTTTTATATATTTTTGTAATGTATATACTTTTCTATTTATGGCTGCAATGCGCCTAAATATAGAGGAATTTTATAAATCACTTTGTTGTTGTTTTATTATATATATATATAACACAATATTATACTAGAATTTTAAAAAACGGTGAAAAGGTTATACGTAAATTGTTAGTCTATTCTTTTACAAAAAACTGTGTATACTAATATTTTCTGCAAACTTTTTGGCTGTCATTATTTCCCTTTCCACAAAAGATTTTAAAAATAGGAAGCACCTCGTTGAAACTCTAAATGAACATGGAACATCGAAAGCCGTCAAAACCAAAAGTGTTGGATTGAATTGAGTCATCGATTACAATGATCTAAAACAATTGCCACAGTAACTCGCCAAGATTTATTATAGCGGGGATTAATTATTGGCGCGGGAGCTTCTACGCACTGTAGCAACATCAAAAATGATTGCTCAAAATTGTTTAGCTCTTCGGGGTAAGAGTGATAAACTTTACGATTCGAATAATGATAATTTTTTACAAATAATTCAGGAGCATGTCCGAAGGGTCCTAAAAAGGAAGAAGTTAAAGTACACTATCTAGGAAAAACTATTCACAACGAGATCATTTCTATATATTTTACATATGAATATTAAATTACACATTATTCATAAAATTAAACAAGCTAAATATTGTTCGATAATTTTAGATTGCACACGTGATGCCAGCAAGATCGAACAAATTACATTTATGGTAAGGTATACATATATTGAGAAATCTAATCCTAACGAAGTTATCGTTAAAACTAATGTGAGTTTTTTAGGTTTCCATCTAGTTGAAAGATTGACTGAAAGAGAACTTTCAAATTTAATAGTTGAGAAACTTAAATTTAGGACTAAACTTGCTAGATATGGGGGCAGGCTTACGATAGCGGAGCCAATATGAGAGGCGAGAAATCAGGGGCTCAATTTAAAATTAGGGCATTAAATCCCGTGAACAATCTATATATGCCATGTAGAAGCCACTCTTTAAATTGGGTCGTTAATATCATGGCAAAAACATCCTTATAAGCCAGTACTTTATTTAATATAGTTCAAATAGTTATTATTTTCATCAAGTTTTCGTTGGGTTATATTATTAAAATGTATAAAGGGCATAACTTTAAAGCCACTTAGTGCAAATAGCTGGGGAAGCTGAATAGAGGCTATTAAAACCCTTAAGTTATCAATTGGGAGGTATTTAAGATGCTTTATTTAGTTCCTATAATAATGCTGAAATTGACAATTCTATAAGAGATGAGGCCTCTGGATTATTAAATTTCTGTTAGACAGTTCAAGTTCATTTGTCCATCATTATTTCGTATAAAATCTCTAATTGCATAAAAATCCAATTAGCAAGCTAAAAGATTACAATCTACCATCTACTATGAAACTTTCAAGAAATTCTAAAGATTTCTTAAGGAATTTCGATCAGATGTGGCTTTTGATAAAATGCACTGTGATGCAAAAGAACTGATTGTCGAGTTTGATATACCTGCTAACTTTGAGGTAACGCAGCCACATGTGATAGAGTTCGACAGAAAAAGGTGAATTTTGATTATGAAGCACAAGATGATCCGGTGGAATATATATCCTAAATTAAAATTCAAGAGATAGAGTTTTATTTTTTTACCATGGAATTCAGATTTAATTTAATGAGTACTCACAGAGTAATTGTTTTCAATTTTTGTACAATATATATGATTTAAGAGATATCCTTAAAACCTTAATTAATTAAAAACTAAAAATTTTGAAATGATGTTGACCGATAGAGAATCAGTGGATATAAATGCGCTTGAACCGGTAGATGAGATAATGTCAGTTTCAAATTTATTAGGCAAAAAAGAAAGCCTAGTTGAAGTTTTAAAATTTATTTCAGTTTTAGAATTTGCTATAAATTTTGCTATTACAATAAGAATTTTACTTTCTTTGCCAGTAAGTTTGGCAAGTGCAGAAAAAAAGTTTTTCAAAATTAAAATTAATAAAATATTTATTACAGTTCACAACTTTTCAAGATAGATTAGATGGCTTAGCTACATAGGCTGTCAAAAGTTTTCAGAATTAAAAATCAGAAAAAAACACTGGTACTTTTTATGTTTTAGTTTTTAATAAATATTTATATATGTACTGGCTCCCTTTTTCTACGTAAGCAATATTCAAATTTTAACTCGCCTTTACTGCACAGTCAATACTTTCTTACATGTTAGTATGCACATACTTTTAAGTTTAATGTGTATGAGTTTTTGTAAATCGTCCAATACTAAAGAAGACTTTCCTTTGAGTACTTTTCTCATCAGATGATTTTTATTGTGAAATTTTCTTCGCATTATTTGAAAAGAATTTGTACATCAGGTTTTATTTTGTAAAATTTAAAGTGTTATTTATCCTTTATTTGAAGAATTTGCTTGAACAGTGTTTTTTTATGCTTTGTCATTTTTAGAAGTTCACTGGTATATTATATATTTAGAGTATATTGCAAAAGAAATAAACTATAACAGTTAGTTTGTGCTTAGATTGTAAGTGCATTATAATGAGGAATATAGAAAAATTTTCACAGAATAATACATTGCTTAGTTTTCACGGAAGAAAATTTAGCTTTTTTGAAATTTCTGTTGTTGATGCTAGTGGAGCAACATTAGTTTCGTCGATATTGACATCTTTCTATTGATTTGAATTTACCTTTTATGTGGAGGCACGCACTAATGGGTATGTGAAATCTGTCGAGGCTCAAAGCCTTAAGGGCGGGGAAGTTGTCGTTACTGGGTCGCGGTACAAGCACATCACCAATAGCTCTAGTGTTGCAGCTTACGAATGCAATGTTAATATAACAAATAAACTAGCGACAATTTTACCCATGTCATTCCATTCTAAAGATTTTACACTTGATTTTGATTCAAATATAATGTATTAGAGTTGTCCGCTATATTCTACCAATCAGTATTGTCTTGTGTTAGTTTTGCAATATTTGAAACAAATAAACTCAGTTACATCTGAAGTAATTATTTTCAAGTTTTTTGCTTTCATATATTTTCAAAACTTTATCTACCTTTTTCCTTCATTGAAACATTATTTTATTACTACAGCACTTTACTTTTTGTACAATAGCTAGTTAAATTTCACTTGCAACAGATTTTACAGTTTTAATCTTGTAGAATTGAAATTTATAAAGTTTTCTGTCATGCATTTTCCTTTTTGTTCCACTGAAATTAGAACTTTAAAGAAAAGAAATCTTATATAGAGACTGTTAATCAAAAAAAAAAAAAAGTGCAACACACTCATTGAATTTCGAAAGTTACTACGTTATAAAATATATCACAGAGATCTGCAAGGTATATTGACGGAAAGAAATCCTGACACAAAGAAAGACGTCTTAGATCGGTGATTCTCAACCACTGGGCCGCCAAAAAATTTTGTTAAATTAATAATTATACTCTGAGAAAAAAAAATTTAAAAATCCGGAACCGAATCATTTGGCCGTTTTATAGAAATAAACTATTCATAAAATTGTTATTGACCATTTTACAACACAAGAGAGAGTTATTGATTACTTCCCCAAATTTAGATGTAAAAAATTTGATTCAGGTAATCCATTTCTGATGACGGATATATCTGTATAATACTTACCTTTGAATGAGAAGGAAGAACTAATTTCGCACTGTTAGAGTCGAGATTTAATTTCAAAGCATTCGGAAGAGTGAATTAATTTATTTTGCGTTAAAATTAGGGGGTGATTATCTCGTAATATATATACATACTAGCCGTTACCCACCCGCTTCACACACACTGGGTATTCCATGATGTTTTACAAATTTATACTGTTTATGTATATATATAAATTATTGATATATAAGTCCTAGCATTAATAATTAGATTGTACTGAAAAATATACATATACCTGTAACTGTCGCCTCTTGATAAAAAGAAAGGGCAGAACCCATCTAATTTGTATTTTCTAAAAATCTCTAAAACTGAAGTATAGAATGATGTTTGCTCTTTCGTAACTCTATAACCAAGTGGATTCCCGCAAAGCTAATTTTCGGTGGATCACTACTCCGTAAATTGAACATGCAAGCCAAATGTCAAGTCTAAATCTAACAGAAAAAAACGAAAGTTTTATTTTTAATATTCCCGTAATCCCGTTGAGAACCGTTTTCCAAAA
>BMAO01003693.1:0-20060 GCA_019973975.1 Trichonephila clavata | reverse complement strand
GGACATTTTAACATATGTTTAACATTTAAATGCCCTTACTCAGATTTTGAAACTAAGTTTGAGATGTTTTTAGTAATTACAGCAGTAGACAATGATTTAAATAGTCGCTTGGAAAAAAGTGTCTATTGCAATAGAACGACTAGAATTGTCTTATAGAACGGATTCAGAAATTTTGGCTTAAAAAGACATACTTATATTTGTCAAAAATAGGAATACATGAGAAAGTTTTAAATGTGTTTTCCTTGTGAGAGGGAGTTTCACTGAGTTGGCCAATCTCAAAACAAAAAAGAAGGAAAAGAAAGAAAGAAGTAGGCACTTGCGAAAAAGGAAGGTTAGGGTAAACCTGACAAGATTGATATTAAATTGAAAATTTGTTTATTGAAACCAGATTCATCTTCTCTTTTAAAAGGCATTATGTTCAGTTATTTTGTTTTAATTTAATTCATTATATGCGCTCTTAAGTTTTAAACGCATAACTATACTTATTATGGTTAAAATTTAATTTTGAAAGTAGTAGCACAAATTATCAAAAGACATTTAAGTTGATAAATTTGCAAAAATTTAATATTAGGTAGGCAGGGGTCTACCCGAAACCGACAAACATGGCAAGGGGTCTATGAGACAAAAGTTTGGGAACTCTGTTATATATGATGAAGAAGCTTCTACATTAAAACTGGGGTTTCTGCATTTTATTATATTTTTAATTTTAAATAACATTAAAGAGATTTAATACTTTTAATTTATGCAAATTTAAATCCTTAAATTTATACTTTTCTGTTGAATGAATTTTTTCTGCATAAATCAAATCTCTTCATAACAACTTGCACTATGAATAAAATAATACTCTCCCCACTTCAGCATTTGTGTCGGAACCACATAATACATTTCAATCAATAATTTTAATAAGGAAATATATTTTTCTTAAATGTGTTAAATGCGAAAGTGTGTTTCTTCCCATTTTCTGTTCAGATTTCATTTTCATCTTTCCGTTTTTTTGTATTACATCCTTTAAATGCATATTCGCATATATTATAATGGGAAATTGTCATCCGTAACTACATTTTCAATTCAGTCATTGCAACGATATTTTACTGATTAATTTTGTCTTTTAAAACAGTACACTTAGAACATTTTAGATAAGTAAAATTAACAGACATTTAATAATATAAGAAATTTATAAGCAATTTTAACATTTAGAGATGTATCCTTAATTCCAGGATTAGAACTTACAAATTGTTGTTTTATTCTTAAATATTAACAGTATAAATTCATCATCCTCATAACTCATTCTATATAGCAAGAAAACCCTACCTTTTTCTTTTGAAATGTTATTATATTAAAAATTTTGTGTAGTTTTGTAAAAAAATTACACATGTGGAAAAAACGGATTATAATTTTTGGTTTTTAAATAATAATCTCTTAAGTGTCAAGATTTTTCCAAATTTAAGGCATAATAACAAAACATCAGGTTTTTTAAAAAACTTTTGTGGCCATATATTTAGAAAGCTTGCTCTAATTGAACTGGGATCTCTCTCTTATCATTTTAGGATACTTTTAAACTGTAAAAAAAGCCTAGGCTCTGGGCTGGATCTAAGACAAAGCATACATTCCAGACGACCTGAAAACCAATTAGGTTTTAAAAATTTAAAGTTTTCAGAGATTTGATTTTAGTTTTGAATTCACTTTAAAATGTTTTTGCAATTCTAAATTGAATTAATTGAAAATAATTTTGAACACAAGCCACTTTTTCGTGTGAAATGGGTATTAACTGCAATTTTAATTTCTAAAATCATTTCTGTTTGCTATGTTTTGAAGCTTTTGAGTTCTCTCACATTTACTTAATTAAGATTGATTTAAAGACCAGTATATTTATTTGTACACATAATTTATATAATTTAAAAGCATTTTCTTTGTTTTCATTAATTTTTTCCTGTTGAGAAAATGCCATGAAAAAATGTAAGCAGGCTTCTGTGAGAAATAACATTTGAAAGGGAAGGAATACGTGACTGAAATTTATAAATCTAAAATCCAGCTTTCACAGATGATGTTACAATTAGACTTCAAAATGTAAATGTTCTGAATATAAATATTGTAGAAAGAACTGAATATTTCCCTAATTTCAAACTACATTATAGTAAATATTTTGTAGTACTACTTAAGTATTTTCAAGTCAAGCAACAAAAACCCAAACTTGCTAATCTACCCGGATTTAGAAAAAAAATAGACATTATTTACAAACTTGGTGATTTCGGGAATACCTTTATATCACTATTATTTTGTGTGTATAAATGTTTTTTGTATTACAACTCCTGTGAAAATATTAGGTTAAGATGAAACCGAATAATCTATCAAAGTAATAAATGTTATTAATATTGCGTAAAAGAATATTTTGAATTAAAAAAGATATTTTCAGTCATAATTATTTCAAGTAGTGTTTGGATGTAGAACATAAGTTGGAAAATAACATATTAAAAATTAGAGCTTTACAGACACTATTAGTTTTTGTTTTATGCCTTTCCAAATTTTATAAATGCGTTTTTTTCAGACTTTTAATTTTGAAAATGTGTTTTCTAATCCCCAACGCTTTTTTTCTTTCTAATCTTGAAATATCTTGTAAATACTCCCCAAACATATGATTCATAAAAAGTTCATATGGATATAGGACTGGGAACTCCAGTTATGTTTTTTTTAAAAATCTTAAAGTTAATATTTGAAAAATTTCGTGTTTTTCCAGGTTTAGCTATAAAAATAATTAGTAAAATCCAACAAAGAAATAGATTTTAAATTCTATACTTTTTGTTTCCAATAATATAAGAAATATAAATCATTTACAATAATTAAATATTTTTAATAATTTAGTATTTTATAAAAGTTTTAAAAAACTTCAAAAATGTTCAATGCTTTAAAATTGTTAAATAATGGCTTGTCAAAATAACTTATTATTTCCAGAATCAATATAATAGTATAATTTGAATATGAAACAAAAATTTATTTTACTGTTATAGAACTGTTTATGACATCTACTCATAATGTAAAAAGAATGAAATATAAATATATAACTTAGTGCAGTCAAAAACAATCATAATTTGTAAAACTGCCGTCCCACTACTAATTCCAATACATTTACAAACTGTAGCTAAAATCAATTATATACTTACGGGACCAGATATTTATTTATATATGGAAATATTTTTCCTTATTAAATATCTAAAATCCTAAAAGCCTTTAATGGAGAAAAGCCCGACATAATTTGGAAAGTTAGAAATTTCATTATATAAATATGCATGCTTTAAAACAAATAAAATTGCAAAGAAAAATCAATTTACAAAATAATTTGTATTTACTGAATATAAAATAAATCAGAATTCATCCTCAAATGTACATAATTGTGTAAGAAAAGGTTTTGTTCAATTTACAAACAATTGCAAAGAAACTTTTATAAATAATAATTTAAACAGGTATAAAAAGCAAAAATTATCAAAGATGTATACAAAATATTATTAAAATTTGCTATAAAATGTTTAGTCAAAGCAAATTACTTTTTACAATGTCAAAAGTTTATCTAAACAATTGTACATTACTGAAGCTAGAAGTGTACATATGCATATAGAGGGCAAAAAGAAATATATTTGTTCAAAACATTATTTTTAAACGGTTAATTTTAAGAAAAAAGATTTTTGTATACATTGATAGATACGTCATTGATTGATTGATATACGTCGTTTATAGCACTGTTCCAGTGTGATATTTTTCGAAATACGGCGCTGCACTCAGTCCAACATTACAGTCTTTACAATCAAAACGTGTTTTTCTTCGAATGCGTTTTCCGTTATAATTTTTCTTAAGGTTGCATACGACACATTTTCGTGGTGGTTTGTTTTTTCTTGAAGAGTCACTTTCCACATATGAAGCCATTATGAAGCACATATTTCCTTTCATGCCTTCCAATTAAACGGACTACATTTTCAGAAATTGCAGAGGTAACGAAGTTTCGAGAATCGAAATTACTACTTCCTTCTTCTATCAATCGTTCAATCAGTTTCATTCGAAAACCAATATGATTTAAAATACCGTAATTTTTTTATAGATAGTGAAGGAATTAATTCCACACAATTTGATTTAACAAATGTCGAAAAATCTTCTTAAAGTATTTCCTTTGTTGATTTTGGGCAACAGGATAGTAGGATGGACACTGGTCTGATCTATCAACACCACCCATGGTGGTATTATAAAACACCGCTGCTTTTGATTTCTATTTCACAGAATCCCGTTTCTTAGCTTTCTCTTCCATCATATCAGTGTTATGAAAAATGCTAATCATATGCAGGTGTTTTTTGTCCTTGTACTTCAAAACACACATTTTTCTCTTTTGGAAGGCCATAATTTCCACTTTCTTCACTGTAGAACTTTTTAATGAAACAGGTAAACCTTTTCGAGGTAACGGACTCGTGGCTGGCGTATCATGAGGTCTAGCTCATTACCACTGAAGAGCCGCCGTGTAGGGGAACGATGCACGTTAAATCTGTCGAGAGCTGAAACGTCCCTCTGTTGGTGTGGTGTGGTAGTTAGGAGAAGGGGAGAGGTGCTAGCACAGGTGTCATCCTCGTCACTTGACCATGTTTCAAAATGACGAGGTTCGTCGCCAAAAGTTCTCGAGTATAGCTGAACAGAGCCACGTTAATATTCACTCACTCACTCAACCAAATTGTATGAAATTTACGGAATAAATGAAAAAATATTAGAAGTGGAATATATTAAAAATTCAATTTAAAATTTTAAATATCCAAAGAATTATTAGTATTTATGGTAAATATTTTTCAACTGCGTACGCGAGATACCTAAATAAATATATTTTTCGAAATTCAAATGCAGAATTTCAGTGCAGCTAATATAAAATTCCTGGTTTTGTATGGTTAAGATTACAAAAAATGTCCAAATTTTAATTACTTGTTCTTCAGCCAACCTCTATAATAGAATCTAAATGATAAGAGATTTTGTATAAATAGATATTTTTTTAACTTGAATTTAAAATGGATCTTTATATTTATTTATTGACGCAAATGCCAACTGTAAATTTGTCCAGGTGCTTTTCTTTTCTCTTTGCCCGAAGATTCAAGCTTAAAAATTTGAGAGCTTGTTGTTCCTATTCTCTTTGAAGGAAACTGAAGTTCAGACATTAAAAATTCGATTATAATTCGTTATCTAAACAATACAAAACTAGGAATTGTATGTAAGATACTCTGAACACCTGGCTTTGATATTATGAAAAACTAAAGGATTTAAATAGGTTTTTTTTGTTGTTATTATTATCAATGCGTACAAAATTTTTGCAAGTTCTGTTGTACAGAAACTTAAAAATTATTCATGTTTAGAATTTTAAGTTTAACAGGTTTTAAATTTTGGACATTTTTTGTTATAAATTTTTGACACAAACGAAATAATTCCTTTAAAAAAAATAGAAGTATTAATTAAAATAAGAAAAACGAAACTGTAAATTATCGTCATTGTTTTGATATATACTTTGAATTTAAAAATAGATATATCATAGATATTTTTAGAGATACATTATAAAAAAAAACTTAATTCTACTTGAGAATTTTAAGGTATCCGACAACGTTCGGAGACCTATTTTTTATTTTTCTAAAATTCACTAAAAATTTAACATTTTTAATTTTATTTTTTGCACTATGATAAAAAATACAGTTATAAATAATATACATACATTAAAATTTACAAAAATTTATAATTTTAAGGAAATTTTAATTAATTTTTTAAATTTTTTCAAAGGCTCTATTTTTTAAAATAATTTATATTTTACAAAAAAAAATTGCTGCAGCACATTTTTCAAACACATTTCTAGAGGTTGTACTACAAGTTTTAAATTATTTTCTTTTAATCAAAAGTTATAGCTAATCGAAGCTACAACCTATGAATTTCATTCAAATTTTCGATACTTTTATAAGGAAATTCAACTATAAAATCACTAAAAATTGTTCAATTTATTAGCTGCTAGTCCAACCTCTAGATAATACTATTAATAACATTTGTGTAAAATTTCATACAAGTATCTCTATTGGCTCTTTAGATATCACATTTGAAATATCAAGAAATTTACAAAAAAACAGTTTTGAGAAAAATGCATTTAAACTTTATAAATGTAATTTCAAAACAAAATATCACAAGTATATTACTAAAACTCTAATGCTTTATATTTAACACCTCCACTCCTTGGTATTTTATTAAATTTTAACTTTCTTTGGAACCTATATTTTGTTTCTGGCTGATTTTTAAAAAGGCAAAGAATGTTGTTTCGAGTCACTGTGCGAATGATGGCAAGAAATCTGTCATCACGCAGTGTATAATAATTTGCATTTATGCCAAAAGCTTTCAAACAAACAAATAAAAGCTTTGTTAAAAATAATGACTGCAATATGGGTACCCAAAGAAAATGTTTTCAGCTCAATAAAAGTTTCTTTCAGAACAATTTGCCAAAAAAACGCGTTAAATGATTTGTTTGCATTTGTGTCACACCGTGGAGGCAATTTTATAATAACTGCTTATCAAACAACTTTGTATACACAGGTTTAACAATATTTAAAAGTTTCATGGAAAGGCTTACACCTTTATTTATATATATTTTTTCCGGTGGCTATTCTTCATTGATACTCACACCAGCTCTCAGCTCCAGTTGGGCATGGTGCTACATGGGTATCTCTCTGATGGAGCCACCGAGAAAAAATGCCGCACTTAGCAGAGCTTTGACGTGATTGGTGTTACTGCCATAATAGTTTTGAATTTTATTAATCATAACACTGGAAAGTTTTTCTTTCCCACCGAGGTTTTTCTGGCTTTTTCTAAGTTTTCTTTGCCGAATACTCTCTCTTTCTTAGAAGTATATTAGGCACTCATTTTATGACACTGTTGACATCAAATAGATCTTTAACTAAAATGTATCCTTGGGAATCACCATCACACACCATAGAAATCAACATTGTTTTAAGATCTCGTGGTATAAAATCACACAAAGATTTTGTACGCACTAACAGATTCCATGATTGAAGTAAATACCAGATGAATGCAGGAACACGCATGTTCGACTAGACATTTAGAATTCTACAAAACTTAGACATAATTTCCTAATCTGGAAGTTTCCCAGTGGCAATGGATAAAGTTTCTATAGAAACTTTTAGGGAAGAATGTCCTTGTATCTGTCGTCAACGGATATTCCACATTCTGCAATTGACGCGTTGGAACATTTTGCAATGATTTTTACTACCAACGCAGCAGCATTCATGACATCTTTAGCCGTTGATGTAGCAGCAGCCAAGATATTTCTTTCACGAAGTCTATATGCTCTTTTTGCCATACAGGGCATATTCAGCTTAGCACGTAACTTTTTCGCAAACAAATGTCATCTTCCAATAACTCACATTCCACAAATAAGTTGCAAATTAATTGAAGTTTGGTTTTTAAGCTTTTTAGTAGCTGAAAAATTGACAATAAAAGTACATTTGGAGCATTTTAAAGTCACATTAGAAGTCAGTCCAAACAAGTAATCTTCATGCAGGTACAGATTCTTCTCAAAACAATTGAAGAAACACAAATTGAGAAAAACATAGTTCCCAAAATATTTAAATAAAATATTCCATAACCTCTTAATGTTCCATTAAAACATTCTTTGCACTGTGAAAAATTATTCAGTGAATCCAGTTTTTGTTCATTACAAGTTTGAATATTTGCTACTTCCAATGTTTTTGTTACCAATCTACTGTTATCAGTCCCCTGTTGCATTTTCAAGAAGTTATTTTTATAGTTTTATGAACCATTATAACTTGAATTTTTAAAAGCAGAATGTCTAGAAACCATCAACGATCAAAAATTGTACAATTAAATCGAAAAAAGTTAAGTTTTTAGAAGAAATTTAGGATCAAAATTCGTAAGGCCCAAATCAAAACAAAAACATGTGAGGTCAGAAGAAACAAACGTTGCCAATCGCAAGAGTCCAATTAAAAGATCGAAATTGTTGCCCATCAATTAAATAATTAAAAAAATTGTCAGAAATAGTTTTTAAAATTATAATGTGTTGAAACTGCAAAAATTATCAGTAAAAAGCATGTTAAACAGACAACTTCCGGTTTCGAATGACAGATGTAAAAATATTTTAAACACCTGTAACTTTTTTTCTAATTATCGCACAGACAAAACAAAGACAGATTTAGAAAGCTAATTGCTTGAACTTTAAAATGGTAAAATAAAAAAAATGTGATTTTTGACCGAAAATGGCATTTTCAACGTAGTCCTTACCTTAAGGTAAAGAAAAAAATGTGATTTTGTCAAAAGCTACCCTTTTCCTTCCCAATTAGTTGAATTTCAAATTAATATTAAATCAAAAAAGAGTATATCATCTATATTACTTATGTGATGGAACTAAAAAAATGATTTAAATGAAAAATTTATAAAAAAGCGTAGATCGTGAAAACTACATCAAAGAATTTATTTAATTCAAACCCAAAAATATTTCAAGTAAAGTTTACTTACAAACTTTAACTGATAGTCCGTACACTCTGGAGGTTTTACATTCTTCCCAGTTTTTTACGATTGCTGCAGGGGAAGAACGGGGTTCCCCGCATGCCATAAAACTTCCTGTCAGAGTCCATTGTGTCACCCCAACCCTCCCTAATTATCCTTCAAGATGTTAAGCCTTTAAAAAGACGTCTCTAACACTTTCGGAGCGGTTACTTGAGGAGGAAAAAACACGTTTGGTGCATTTTTGGTGAGTCCACGGTCTTACGGGAAAAAACGTGTGGTGCGTTTTTGAAGCATCTCAGGATGGCAGAAAAAGACGTTTGGAACGCTTAAAGGGTTAAATGTAAGAATGAAAAAATGCTTTAAAATGAAACCAAAACTAACCACGACCCCTCAGCTGTCAAATATTGAGACTGATAGCACTAAGAAGACTTCAAATATCGTAAAAACTAATTGGTTAGTAGGTCTGAAATTTGGGAGCAAGATTCCCAATCGTATAGGCTGCAGGTAAAGGCAAAAAAAAAAAAAAATTTCGATAAGTTTGTCGTTTTTAGGGTAATGTGCAGTCTTAATAAACAATTTTGTTGCTCGTAAAAAATATTTTAGTTAGCGAAAAACATTCATTAAATTCTTAGAACAGTATTTTTAGCACGTTTTTCACGTAGTGGAACAAAAGCGCTATTAGGACACGAAGTTCGTCTTCGTCTTCGTTCCGTATTTTGTCGTACCTTTTTCTCAGCCAATAAGCAACCAATTGATCTCGGGTTTTCGGCATTTGGTCACATTTGTGCCCTAGATGAGCCGAATCATATTTAAATTTTCCCATAGTTTTTCCGAATTTTCAAACAAATTTTCCTGAATTTCGCTAGTTTATAACAAAATTTTCTCAAATTTTACCTAGTTTTCAACAAAATCGTACCAAATTTTCCATAAAATATTTCAAATTTTCCCGAGTTTCCATTGAATTTTCCGAATTTTCCACAAGATTTTCCTGAATATCTCGGGATTTTACCAAATTTATCCCAAATTTTACTGAGTTTACACAAAATTTTATTGAGTTTACACAAAATATTTTCCCGAATTTTCCTCAAAATTTCCCCCGAATTTTCACGAGTTTTCTACAAAAATTTCCTGAGTTTTCCATAAAATTTTCTCATAATTTTTTTCTTTTCAACTCAATAGTAGTACATTTAGAGGAGTGGTACAGGACTACTTTCTGTTAGTAAAAAGTTCATTAGTTGCATAATTGTAAAATACAACATAAGAAAAACGCGCTAAAATTACTTGGCCATGCCAATGATTGATATCTTGTTTTTGAGTATTGAATTAAATTGACGGAATGATATATCCTATAATTTTTGCTACATGATCAGAGATGTTTTAAGGCAGAGGTTCGCAAACGTTTTGTGTCATAGACCACGTGTCATGCTTTTTGGTTTTGGGTGAACGAACCCCTGCTTACCTAATATTAAATGTTTCGCAAATTCATCGAATTAATTGTCTTTTTGTACGCTGATATACAGCTACTTACTTTAAAAGAGTTAAATTTCTTATTGTAGTGAAATAAAGTGTTTAAAATATAAGAAACATATGTTAATAACATTAAAATTTAATTAATGTATAAAATAACACATTAAGAAACAAATGTTTTTATTAGGAGGGATGAATCTGGTGCTTCAAACAAATTTTCAACATTTGGCGCATTGATCGTAGCAACTTTAACCCTAAATCTCCTTGGTTAGTAGTGTCCAGTCTTATTCTTGTCTACGTTAGCCTAGTAATCAAGGTAACGGTCTCGTGGCCGCGTGGCGTGTCACGAGTTCCAGCCTACTACCACTGAAGACCCGCCATGTAAGGATCCGATGCACATAAAATCTGTCGAGAGCTCAAAACATCCTCCCATTGGTGTAGTGTGGGAGTTAGGAGGGGGTTCCAGCTCAGGTGACGTCCTCGTCACTTGACTCTGGTTCAAAACTTCAAGGTTCGTCGAGAAAAGCCCTCATGTAGCTGAACATTGAGACGTAAATCTTCACTCATTCAGTCTTTCTCTTCTTTTTATTTTGGAGATTGGCAAGAGCACTGAAATTTACAGGCATGTCTTTGTAAGACCAAAATTGTTGATATCCCTTTCTAAACTTTAAGATCTCCGTTACTGAATATTCGGATCATCTTGTAATATGGCATTTTCTTAAATAACCAAATTAATTCATTGCTTAATTTGTGATAATTGCCATAGTCAAAGCATTCTCACACTCAGTTTCAAAACATGAATAAAGGGCATTTCAATTGGGAACGTATATTAAAGCATCATTTTCCAGGCAGATTGTCTGTGGTCAAGTGAGAAATTAAGAAAATTCGCGACATTCAATATTATGCACTATTGGATTATTTCTGAAAAAAAAAACCCCTAAAATGATGGTCATTGCTTTAACCCGGCATCACTTGCGTGAAAAAAATGACCTAACGTTTTCGCGCTGGATATGTCATACCCAAGGATATCTACATTGTATTTTTACCGTAAAATTTGAATGTAAAGGTTAAAAAGAAAGAAAAGTAGGAAATACAACATGCTTATTACATTTTTCACGCGTAAATTTAGTTTTTCTGATCTTTTTATAAAGGCGTTCAGAGTATTGTTTATACACTCCTTTAATCTCGTCGTAAGTGAGTGCGATGTTTCCACTGCATCTTAATTTTTTTTTAATCTGTATCTTTTTCAAACTAAACACATAGGAGTAAACTTTTTTAAGGTGATATGGTACCCTAAAAATCATTAAACTGTCGAAAAAGTTTTTATTGGCTTATTTGATACCCCGAATATTTATAAATATGCCTGCAAAATTTCAAAGCTTTACCTGCATTTTTCATTAAGTAATGGAGCAATGTTTGATGCTAAACAGAAACTACCACGCCTACATTTCAGATTATCTGCTAGAAAAGAGCCTGATAAATAATGAACTAATTATTTTTCTAATGCGTAACAATGGGATTGACATTATATTTGCAGTAATAAATCATTTTAAGAAAAAATTGTGCAATTCATACAAAAAATCTAGTTTTTGAATTATTTACTGAAGATCAAATGGATTTGGTCAAGATTTAAAAGTTGTACGTGCTGTTTATGATACATTATGAATGAAATTAAAACTTCAAAACGGATTCTCCCAAAGCACAAATACTAAATCTCATTTTGATAACTCAGATAATTAAAAATATCTAATTCATAAGAATAGAAATATTATCCCATTTTTATATATTTGTTTTGGTGATATATATATATATCCCATGTGTGCGAGATTCAACACTTTTATTATTAAAATATTTTAAGATATTTATTTAAACAAATGCACAAATACAGTTCTTAGATTTTGATGTATCTTACCTAAAAATTGCTATTTGATTTTGCATTCAATCGTGTACAATATTTAACATGCGAAGGCTTTTAAAATCATGAAAATAAAAAATAAAGACTTAAACACCTTTTGTACATGATGTGCATTATAGCTCGGAGCATAGAATTAATTCTGAAGTGTGTGTATTTATTTTTTATTATAATTATTAAGATAAAGTTTTTTTTTATGAAATATTGATCTTTCATTCGTTTTTTTCTATGCATTCATTATGGCAGTATACTGTTTAATTTTTCTACATTTGTGCAATTTTTTATGGTAAGTAGTTTTAAATAAGCTAATTAACATTTCGTAAAAGTTTCAGACTATTCGATGAATATTATATCATGCATCCATGTAATGAAATCTTCAAACTGATATATCTCTATGTTGAATTTTTGTACATATACATTTATTCAAAACCCTAAGGCGTTTTTGTTAATTGAAGTATGGGCTTGAAATTTTTTATACATGTTCTGAAATGTATGTTTTGTAAAACTGCGCATGGAATTAGCTCTAACATGTTTAGTAGTTTTTCTAAAAAATTTCAAAATCAAAATTAATGTTTTTTGGGAATTTTTGGAAGTTTAAGTATAAAAAAATAATAAAAAATTAAAGAGCAGCAGCAGAAAAAAACCCATGCACTGTTTGATGTAGTATATTATAAGGTACTTGGAAAAAAAATTATGAAAGAAAAGATAATTATTTAAAAAAGCCTTAGAGATTTAAAAATGCTTAAAAAAGCTAAAAAATTTTAATTTTACAAACATTTTGCAACAAATTAAAATTTTTTTGCATGGAATTATTATTAAATATTAACATTTATAAAATACAATTAAAACCAAATATCAAATATTAAAAATAAAAAAAATTGTGCAGATGGAACCATATCGCCTTAAAGATAAAAATTTTGGAATTTCTTTTTCGTTTTCTTTTATTTTGTCCCAGGAATAGTTTTTTTTTTCAAAAGTTCATCTGAAAGTGGATAATATGTGTAACAGTTATCTCCTTTAAAATTACATTCTTCTCAAATGTTTTTGTGTTTCTACATATAAAACACATATTTTCAACAGTTTCTCTCTTTTCTAAATCATGATCGTTTTCAGTGGAGGAATCATACTTACTGTTATGCTCTTCATTTGATTTTTTCTCATCATAACCACGTAGAAAATTTCTTCGTCTGAAAATACTGTTTACTGTATCTATTAAATTACTTAAATATTACATTTCTTCATTATAACTACGATAATACGCCATAGCATACTGAAGATTTAAAACGTGCCCATGCATTCAAACTGTAATGGTGATTCACGCGCAAGCTATGACATAAACGAAGAGGCGATATCCAAAAATATATATTTAGAATTTGCCTACAAGCTAAAACCTTTCAAAGGATATGACCTTAAAGTCAGCAAAAAGAGGGGTACTATCTATCTTCCAAAAAAGGTTTAGAAGGAGCGTTGAAAATAGGTGGATGGACACCCTGCGCGAGAATTGTCAGGTTAATTAAATTTATGCTATCACCTAGTAAATGCAAATTAACCTCATTAAATTTAATAAATAAATCTGTATATGTAAGTTCTCGTTTCCATTTGATTAAAATTTCCTTTAATTTTAAAGTCACTCTCTGGCTTAATGAGACCCACTATCCTAGGCCACCATTTAGAACCCACGGACTCCAAGTTATTTTTTCGCTGACGTGGACCAGTTCGTCTTAAATTTCTGGGGTTTGATACAGACTACTTTGGGAATAACTGCATTAAGGTCTAGGCCAATTGAGCCTCAGCTCTGGACCTCGGCTGTGAGAGAGGCTCGTCTCATTCACGACTCGACCTCAATGAGGTCATGATTCGAATCATTTTGATCGTAAAATGTTATACCCGGCCATTGTTTTAGAAAGACTGTGAATTTTTTTTTGCCAACTAGCAAAAGTGGCATAATTGCGTTATTATATGTCCGTGCCGAGCCTAAGACCATACACCATCATTTAGTCTAAAGGCGACAGTCGGTCGAGTCGCTTTGTGAGATTGTGAGTCAAGCCCATATGTTACACATTACCGTTTGTATGAACATCTGAAAACTCGTATGTTGTATAACTCTTGAAGGGGTCAAGCGGACGGGAGGGGCCTACTTTTGTACAGATCCCTGATCATCAAACGATCTTAATACATCATTTGATAATTTTTAAGTGGTTCTATTTTACATTTTGTCTTAAAAGGAGTAAAAGTGTGACCTTCTAATATTGCGTTTACATCCAGTGTAGCAGTATTTTACTTATAAATCTCATGACAATTTTAACTTTCTTTAAAATCATTCATTTAAAATTAGTTCAAAGTATAAAGTTCGACTTTAAATTACGAAAATTGTTTTCAGGATGAGTTTATTTTTTTTGGTTTCAAAATCCTGTTTGCTTAAGAATAAGCTTTCTTGTATACCTTAAATTTTAGAATGAGACTTTATTTTTGAAGAAATCTTACATTTACTTTTAAAATTATCTTTCAGATCTATAAATACTTAGTTTTTTTTTTTCTGGACTAAGTCATGCTTTATATTTTTGCTAAAAGATATAGATATTACACATTTAAAAATAAAATTGCAAGAAAATTGATTTTAAATTAAAGTTAAAATGAGAGATACTAGTGCATTTCTGAAAATCTGATTTTATAAACATGTATTTTATTACTGTTATTTGTTTTAAAGGACGTTTTGTTTTTGAATTATATTCTAATGTGTAATAAAACTGTACATTATTAAAAAAAAATTTTACTTTTTTTAGTGATTGTAGTTGCATACTAGTTTAAATTACAAATTTTATGTTTATTATAAAAACGAAGCTTTTTGTCGATTTACCAATTTCAGTATTTATTTACAAAGTGCTATTTTTTAGATCTGTTTCTTATTTCCATTTTGTGCATGCCCATTATTTTTAAAATATCTCCCTAAGTGTAGAAAAATATTCATAAATGAACAACTAAAATGAAATTGTTTTCATGACAAATGGTTTTTGTTTCCTAAAAAATTATGCAACAACGAGTAACATAAAAAAAAAAAAAATTCCCAATCTTTTCCTGAACTATGAACAATTATGAAAAAAGCTTTCAACTTTTTTTAGCTTTAAGAAGGGAAAAAAATACTGAAATACCATTACTTTTCGCTACTTCGACTTGCTAGGATTCGGAGTTACGCGGATTTTCAAATTTGGTTAATTAGTCTTTTCTTTTCTTTTTGCTTTGTTTTTTTATCATTAAATCTCAGGCGGGATCATTTCCAGAGCCTAACGAAATTGGCAATTTGTTTGAAGAGTTATCAATCTTGCAGGATAGATAAATGCAGGAGTAGATAGTGATGATATTCAAGAACTGCTGGATTCCCACCATCAGGAGCTGACAAGGGATGATCTCATAGAAATGCATGAGGAAGAGCAAGACATTGAAGAACTTGAGACTTTAGACCAGGGGTACTCAACCTTCTTTCTCGCCAAGTCACATACATATGATGGATATTTGGCTCGGGCCGCAGCATGAGGATTATGGGGGGGGGACACTGACAAGAGGAGGGCACTACTATGGAAATTAATTTGGGAATGAGACTTTGTGCAATAGTAGTACTGATTTAGGGTGTTCAACACCTCTGTGTAATTCCACCGAATGCCCAATCCATTTTGAGAAAATAGCCTTTGAAATTCATGTTTAGCTTTTATATAATAATATTGTAACTGTTTCCATTGATCCGGTGGCATGGTTGGTAAAATAGCTGGTTCTCACGAGTTTAGCCTCAGTTCGAGTAAGGCGATTTTTTTTTATTTTAGTTTTTAAATTCATTTAATTATTTTTAAAATGAAATAACTTTATTTAAAAAAAAGGTTTAGAAAATAGTAAATGATATTTTAGGATAATTATTTTGTATTTTTAAAAAATAAATTATTACTCAATTATATAAGTATTTATATTTGTTATAAGTATAATATTATTCATAAATAATATTTATTATAAAAAAATATATAAAATAGTTCGCAAACGTTTTTTTTTTTGTTTTATATTTTAAATTCATTTTTGATAGTTAAACAAATTTATTTTAAAAAAGGCATTAAATATTTTTTACAAATATAAAAAATAATTAAAAACGTGTATCATTTTATATTAATTATAAATAGTTTTTTATAATTAATTATTACAATATATTCCATGTATTATTATAATATTTTATTTTATTTATAATATATTGTATTTCATATAAAACTATTTGTAACCAGTTTTTATATAAAATATCATTTAATATTTGTTATAAAATGTTTTTAAATAAATATTATATATTCATAACTATATTTATATAATATAAATAATTATATAATTAGAGTAAGCATTTTTCTTTTTAAAATATAAAATATTTATCTTAAATATCATTTAATATTTAATAAAACTTTTTTTTGAATAAATTTATGTAATTGTAAAAAAAATAAATGAATTTATACAAAATAACATATTGTGCTACTCGAAAGGGGGGGAGGCCAAACGCGTTGTAACCAGCTATTTTACCAACCATGCCTCCGGATTGCTGGAAACAAATGCAACTTTATTGTATAAAAGCTAAGCATGAATTTCGAAGGCTATTTTTCCGAATGGACTGGCCACTGGCGGAATTTCCTTGAGGGTTAAACACCCTAAAGAAGTACTACTACTGCACAAAGTCTCATCCCTTCATGAATTTTCTTAGTCATGCGCCGCCAGACTACTTGTTAGATTTTATGAAACCTTCTACATCAAATAACTTTGGTTGCAATTTTGGATTTCTGTTATCTAAGAACTAATTGAAGAACATTCTTTTCTAAATTATTATCTTCTTTCATCTCCGACACCAACTAAAATATTTGACATATATTTATGAGCGACCTTATATATATACCCCGACTAACGCGAATTCGCTTATACAGTTATCCTCAATGCCACCTAACGTGTAAGTTCGCGATGTTACTGTAAAATTAAAAATAAATATATCTTAAATAAAAGCCTAAGTTTGAATATTTAGCATAATGTTGAGAGTTGACACAGACAAAATAAAAGGAAGGATATCTATATGTATAAAGGAGAAAAACGACTCACTCACTGACTGACTAATCATAATATCTTCAGAACTATTCAAAATACAGACTTGGAATTTCGTAGACATATTCCTTTCATGGAGCAGAAATCCGCTAAGAACGGATTTTCAATATTCGAACCGCAAGGGCGTTATAAATAATTCTTTCCATGTTTAAACTACTCAAAGTACAGTCTTGAAATATGGTAAGAAGATTCCTTTCATATAGTAGAGATCCGCTACAGGATGGGTTTGGTAAAATACGACACCCAAGTGGTGTTGCGGGGCTTAGGGGGCGTTATAGTTAATTATTTCCGTTTTTAAACTATTAGACGCACAGTCTTTTAATTTGATAAATATATTCTTTCATGGAGTAGAGATCAGCTACAGGATGGGTTTGGGAAAATAACCCTCCAGGGGCGTTGTGGGAATTAAGGGTCGTGAGAGACAAAAATTTTCGTTTTTAAACTACTTGACGCACCTGCTTGAAAATTAGAGGGGAATGTTTCTTCCATGGAGTAATATCGCTACAAAATGAGTTTTGGGAAAATTGACCCTCAAGGGGTGTGCGGGGGAAAAGGGGAGATATAAATAATTATTCCGAGTTTTAATCTAAAAGACGAGAACAGTCTTGAAATTTGGTAAGCAGATATCTCTCATAAGGTGGACGCTACAAAATGGGTTTCGTGAAAATCGACCCCCAAGTGGCATTGTGGGGTTTAAGGGGCGTTATAGATAAATATTTCCATTTTTAATTTATTAGACTCACAGTCTTCATATTTGGTAAGTGATTCCTTTCATAGAGTACAGTTCCCAAAATGGGTTTTGTGAAAACAGAACTCTAAGTGGGTTGCGGGGTCTCAAGGGGCGTTATAGATTGTTAACCCATTTTTAAACTGTTAGACGTACAGTCTTGAAATTTGGTAAGCAGATTCCTTTCAAAGAGTAGAGAACGCTACAAATTTTTTTTTTTTCAAAAAAACAACTCTTAAGTTTTATTTCGAGTGGTTAAGGGGACTAGTATATAAATGTTTCCGTTAAAAACTATTAGATCTACCTGCTTGAAAATGGTTATATCCTACCGGCATAATGCTGTCGTGTTTCCGAGTAACATCAAGACATTTGGAATAAACAATATTTATTCAACGAAGATATTTTGAGATATTCTTGCTAAGAGAAAACGTTCTTCATTCCCGAACTGGATAATAAATTTAATACTTGAAGATGAACGGAAAATAAAAGTTAAAAGTGGTCTAGGGATTTAATTTTAGATCTAATTTAATTATTCTTACATTTATATATATATATATATACTGTTTATATATGTATATATATATATATACTGTTTATATATGTATATATATATATATATAAAACATCATGAAATGCCCACCAAAGAGGTTGGCTAACGGCTAGTGTATATATATTTTACACAAAAATGAAATCACTCTGTTACAAAATTGCAATAATTTTTGATTTATTGATTCATATCCCAGAAAGTTTGATCTCTATTGAATCGAAAATTTTCGAAATAGAACGATTTTAGAGGAAAATGGTTTTTGTTCATAGTTGTTTTTTATTGGGTAAGTAAGTGAATACTAACGTCGCAACACGAGGGCTTTTTCCGACGGATTTCCTAATTTTGAACCATGGTCAAGTGAAGAAGACGACAACTAAACAGGTACCCTCTCTCTAACTACCACACTACACCAACGGGATGATGTTTGAGCTCTCGACAGATTTGACGTGCATCACTCCCCTACAAGGCGGATCTTTAGTGGTACTGGGCTCGAAAGCCTGTCATCGAAAGCCTGACGCTAGGCTACCGCTGCAACTGTTTCTTTATTGGAGTTACTCCTTAAGAATTGATTTTCATATTAAGTCCTCTGTGTGGAAATATTATGAGGAGTGAAAGTTTTACAAGCGTTAACAAAAAGCGTTAGCTGTATTATGCGCATGCGTAAAGTCGCTGTAGGAAGAAAGCATGTTCTTGAGTACTGTAGCGGTAATTTATTAAGCTAGTAACACAACCTCTGGACGGCAGTGAGCCAACTGTCTAGTCGCAAAGGTACTGGGCTGCATATTCATAGGCAGTGGGTTGTATACTTCGACTAGGCATCACCACATTCCTTTCAATAAGTATAATTTTAAAGTAAAAGTGATCGATTTAAAACTGTTGACTAAAACAATATTAATTATTCTTTTTTTAATTTAGCCTAATACTTTTACTCTAATTACTTCCTTTAATAGTTGCCATTTTTAGGTCAGATTTGATCTTTTATTATTGTTATTATTATTTTGCTACTTTCAATAAACTAGATATTTGTTTTCGTGCGAATCTTTAAACAATCGGTTATCACGAGAAATGAAAAATGATTATTAGTAATCAATTTATATTTCATGTCACCAAGAAATAATTTATTTTTATAAAATAAAATAAATTGGTGGTATTTTTATAATACGTTTTACATTACATTCGTTTCCATTTTTCCATAAAAATTGCTTCCATTTGTCAACCATTCTCTTAATATAAAAATTACGAAAAGAAACATTTGAAATAACCGAATGTTTGAAAATTTTCTATCACTTTGAAAGTCTGTGTTATGTAATAAATGCACAAAAGAAGATTTAAAAAATCTACTTTATTATTTAAATTCTAAAAGTATTTATTGTTATATAAAATAATATATATATATATATATATATATATATATTATATATATAAAATAATGAATGTTAGCTTTGGCATATACGGAAGGTGATTATAAACTACTGAAGAAACTCGATCATATACTTCCACTCTTATTTGGTGACGATTTCAATATTTATTTTAAAAAAATGAATCCGTGAGATTAGTACACTTTTTAAAATCAGAGCTTAAAGTGACCCTAAAAAAGAACTATCGTTTTGTTTTCTTTCTTTAATTTTATTCATTGCATTATTATCTTTCGATTGATATATAATTTTTTTATATCGGAAAAATAAAATTTGGGTAAAACTTTATTTGAAAAAATTAATTAACAAACTATGCAATTCTACCACTCCCCTTTTTTAGGCAAAGAAGCTAAA
>BMAO01003692.1:0-14703 GCA_019973975.1 Trichonephila clavata | reverse complement strand
TAAGCGTCATTACTACTCGATGGTTCACTGAGCACCAAACAATCAAAAAAAGTCTTGAAGTATATTTTTTTCTCCACTGCACTCAATTTTCCAAAAAATATTCAAAAGCTGGTAGATTGCCAGTAATGAATGCATATTCAGTACCATACAATGAGAATTTGATATCGTAGGATAATTTTCTTGGACTCTCCTGTCCAGTATGTTTAGTTTCATATTCAAATGATAAGCCCAAAAAATATGAAGGTAACGAAGTGTATATATATCGCCTCTCGGTCTTGAATAATAGTTTTTTGTGTTCTCAGGCAATTTGCTCCACAACATTGGTATTTCATGCTCCAGGCAATAAGTGCAAGCTATTTGGAAACGCCTGTTAAGTGGTAAATTTTCATCTTTTATAACAGCTCCTGCAGTTTTCTTTTCATCTATAATTCCAAGTATCGTCCAGCTTATCATGCTTATAAAATGATTTGGTAAGTAATAATCATATGTATTCTCTATAAATTTTTTTATACGGTCTCCAATTGGTTTAACTAAACTTGACAATGGAATCGCAATTCTTTTGGTATGATACGGCAGTTTTTAATTTTAATTCCAAGTCTTCTTGAATGCTATTCCATTTTTCGACACATTCGTCTGTTTCAAGAAAGTATTTGGTCACTGAGTTCTGAACATTGTATTTATTCCATAAAATTTGGACTGTTCTTGTAGATGCTAGAAATTTTAGCATGGGTATTTTACTATACATTTTAATTCTTATCTTTACGTTCTCTTTCGTATACTAAAAGGAAATAAAAATACAGATTGATTAACTAATCATTGATTGATTGATTACGACGCAGTCAGGAGCAGCTAGATACTTCTGAGGCTTGGCGACAGAACTCGTAATTGACTATCAAATAAGAAGGACGACCCCAGGACTATCAGTCCCTCTTTGAATTTCCACATCACACCAACCTAAGGAGTGTACTTCTCGACAGATTCACCTTGCATTCGTCCTTTCACATGTGGAGTTATTAGAGGCATCAGGTCTCAAACCCTTGATTCGATAAAAACATTGTGAGCTACGAGATTGCGAATGTGTTTACTTGATCTCGTGATTTAATCAAAAAATAGAACGATGTCTTTTGCTATTAACATTACTTACCTTAATACCGACTAATGAGAATAAGAAAGACCAAATGTGTATAAAGATTTTATATAAAATTTATTGGTTGGTGGTTATTTTTGTATTGTTTGAAAAAAGAGCGAATTCAAACTTTCTTTTCATCTAAAGTGGCGCGTTTCCGTATCAAATTTAGAGAATTTGTATAAATAATTCGTATACTACCGCAACTATATTGGCAACTTTGAATAAAACCGCATGGTATCTAAAACAGAACACTTTGACGGGAATACGGAGCTCGTAGTCGAAAACTACTGTGTTAAAAATACTAAGTAATTAAAAATAAATAATCAATAAACTACTATGTAGTTTGTATTATTTAATTGTGTTTTATTATTATTAATTCTAAATTATACATAGTGGTCAAGGTAAAGGACTCGTGGTTAGGACGTATCATGATTTTGAGCCTAGGAAGACCCGCCATGTATAGTATAAATAAATACTATACAACATAATATAGTACGCCGTGTATAGTTCATAAATCTAAGTCAGAAATCCTTTCTGAATCATTTTTCATTGAAAAAATCTTGATCAGAAAATTTAAAATAAAAGACAATTTTAATCCTAAATTTTATTAATCATATTATTTTTGTAAAAGTGTTATGTAATTATGTATTTAATATTTACGCTAGCACAAACACAGTAAAATATTATTTCCGTGTTGCTAAAACTTTTATTAGTATATGTGCAGAAATGTATCTATTTTTCAAATATTTTTAAATTTAAAAATCAATATATATTTTTAAAATTTATGTTCATGCGTATTTTTAAGCAAAAATTCTGATTCATTTTCATAGAAAGTAATCGGTAAGTTGATCAAATTTGCCCTTAAAAACAAATGTTAAAAGTTACGAAATCAATTCATTGGAATAATTATCGAAAAATATTGGCCTAACATTAACTTGATCATCGATTTAACTCTTAAAGCAATTATTTTGAAAGCTGTTTGACTAAGGGGCCTTCGTAGCCTTGTAGTTAACATCATAAACTGGCGGCTTGCGTGTCATGAGTTCGAGCCTTGTACCGCTAAAGACCCGCCGTGCAGAGGTCCGATGCATATTAAATATGTCGAGGCACAAACTTCCTCCCATTGGCGCGGTAAAATGTGGAAATTAGGAGAGGAAAGTGCAGATCAGGCGACGTCTTCGTCACTTGAACATGGTTCAGAATTACGTGGTCCGTCACCAAAAACCAAAGAGTAGCTGAATAATGCGACGTTAATATTCAGTCATTCGCTTAATGTCCAGATGTAGATGAGCCTTAACGGCTTCGAAACCTATATTTTTGGATTCATTTTTCCTATGAAGTTTGGAAAGTGAGGATAATGCATATATCAAATTTGTAAAAGGCGCATTTGGCTTGCACAGTAAGAGAAAGGGAGTTATATTTTGGAAAAATGTAGACGAAAGTGTCGAGAAGTAATATTTATGCAAAACTCCGCTGGTCTATGAGATATGAGGATTTGAAACTCCCAATTCCACTCTTGTGTACAGCAGTTTAGCGTGTAAGCAATATTGCGATCGAATTGATTAATTTTAATGTGCATTGCGCTTTGAAGCATGGCACCTCGTAATGCTGAACCACAGTCAAGTGACGACCTAAGTTTAAAAAAGGTACCACAGCTTTGAAGCCTGAGGCTTTCTGAAAGATATTTCTTTCTGGTTTCTTTGCCTGTGAGAAACTCTGGCATTTGTAGCCAAAGAGCCATTGCTCCATGCTCTTGACCTACATTTTTGCAATTCAACTGTGGGTTCGAGACCTATGCCATTAATTACCTGTAGTATAGTATGAATGCTAAATTCGTCCTAATGTTAGTTTGGACAGGAATTTTGGATAATAGGGTACCTGCTCAAGCTTCGTCCTTGTCAATCGACAGTGAATAAAAATTACGTGTTATGTTACATTTTGAACAACAAGAACTATTTGCACTGGTTTTTGATAAAAAAAAAAAAAAAACCCGATTTCTTTTCAATTAGGTTGGTCTTACTGGGGGTATCCTAATGTGTTTGTTGTTTTTGATGCTACCGTATAAAAACATGGCTTGCATTTTATGAGTCAGAATAAATCCAGTTCTTATTAAATCAAACATGTCATGATATTTAGTTGTTGGTTTAGTTTCACAAGGTTAAAACCACATTCCACAAGATAAGATACGGAGCAAACAGTGATATATATTTATATCTTTTTTAAAGAATTTTTTAGTGGCCACGGTAACAAAGTGCTCATGACCTGTATTTCTTCTGTCCGTTTGTGAATTCAAGGTCTGGTACCACTGAAATAATGACGTCATTGAGAAATGTAAAGGTGCTGATGGATTCTAAGTCTGGGAGGCTAAATATTCCTCATGTGGCGTAGTATGCTAGTTTTCCATTTCAAATGTCATCCTCGTTGTTTAACTAAAGATGAAAATTAGAGACATATCTCCAATAATTCTGGTTTGGCTTTGGATTGCGATGTCAGTAAGAAATCAAATTAAATCTAGAGCACGAATCACATTCTGTTAATTGCAGTTTTTTCGTTCATCTTTGGGATAAAGCATAAAACTAAGAAGATTTCACCAATGTCTTTTCCCCCTTTGTTAGTTTTTAAAATTAATCCACGGATACCAAAAACATTTTTATGCAACTGGGTATATTGAAAGCAGTTTTCAATGCTTTCTGTAATCAAGGAAACACCACGAAGCGCTATTTTCTTTCAACGTTAGGGATTTCTACACAATGCGGGGCGAAAAGGCTTGGATCGATAGGAATTACAAAAAGTGATTTATGACATTTTGAAAAAAAACTTAAGTAGCAAGGTAGAAAAAAGCTAGAACGGATAATTTAATGTAAAAAACCAATATCCGAAGCTCTGGTGCTGATATATACTAAGTACTTTTCGAACTAAAATTTATATTTCTCAAAACTGTGTTATTTATCATATAAGAAAGATTCTTCTCCTTAACTCTACTGCACTTAACCGCTTATTATTGTACATAGCTAACACTGACACTCTACTAAATGCTTTGACAAAAGATTCAGGCTTAGCTTATACAGTTAAAACATCGTAAAATCTCAGTGTTTCTAAAAAAAAGAACTGACATTTGTCCATAATTTTAAAAAAAAATATAACAGGCCACAATCAGTCTTTAGTCAAAGTATATTTATATTGCAGTTTATAAAGAATATTCAATTGAACTTTTTTTTTTATCAGTGTTCCATAAAAATACCTATTTTTAACATTACAGGGATATTGATTTTGTTTCGTGGGCCTACTTCGTTAATTAAACATTTCAAAAGAATAAAGTCATTACAACTCTATTTAATTATAAATTAAAAGAATAGATTAGGAGCACCAGAAAAAGGAGTTATGATAAAATATAGATCAAGTTTTTAAAAAAAGGTTCTAAGTCAACTTCTCTGATTTAAACTTCAAGTTTACTTCAAATTTTAATTTCAGGGGGAAATACTAATCAGTGCACAACCAGCTAATTAATGTGTTATTTAAACTCTAAGGTGATTAATGAGTAAGATAAAAGTTTAATTTATTATTTCCTGTTACTATCGATGGAAATGCAATCTGTAATTTAAAATTTCCTTGTACTAACATTTAAAAAGATATACTTTTGCATTTATAAGCCTTTATTAATATAAATACATTTGACTATTTTCTCCCCTTTTTGTAGTCATGTCCAAGTAGCGCAGAGAAATCAAATGGCGCCGAGGGCGTCCAAAAAGGCTCTTGCAATGTTGAAGACCTTTGGTGAATAAAGCAGTTGAGGGTCCGTTGGGCTTAGGTTTAAAATATGATTAGGAGAAAGTTGAATTTCAGGACAGTAAAAGGGCAAATATTGTAAAACACACACACCATCGTTATTGGCAGCACATATTATCTAAAAGCTTGGTCTTTCACATGAGAATAAGTTTTTTGTACGTCCTTTGCCATGTGATGTAGCAAAACTGCATGAAAGGATAATATATGCTGTCTATAATGTTGATAGTACCATGTTTTCCTTGCAAACAAACAAAACAAAATTTAATTTTTTTCAAAATTTCACAAACCTGTAAACAAAATTTCACACACAGAACAATCTTAAAGTATTAAATAAAGCTTGAATTGTTTCTATTTGCTTTCAGTTTTTTTTATTTTGCTGTATTCACATCTTAGTTTTTTTTTCTTCGAAATTCTGGAGAGAATTATGTGAGAATAACTCTGTGCTTAAAAAAGCCCGCTCGGCTGAAAAACTCATTTTGAAATATGAGGAAGGGAAAAAATGCTGCATTTACTATCTCAAGCTCATTAAATTCCATTTATAAGCGAAAAAAGTTTTAAAAAAATCATAAAAACTATATTAAAATCCAGACCACTGCATTCTACGGAAAAGAAAACATACTTAAAATGCATTTTTCTTTTTTCCCCCAGATATTTGAAATATCTATAATTAAATTACAATGCCACTGACTGGGGATGAAATCTGACCTAAGAGTAATTTAAACTTCCATTTATCTTCCTGGATGCAAAATATCACTTCCGATCAGCAACAGAACCTTTGATGAGAGCTTTGAAAATTCATTACCTTAATTTGGACGTGCGCTCAAATTCCCGCAGTTTTGTTAGTTCCACACCCAAGAGTAATGAGAGTGACTTCCTTGTAATGAATTATGCATTACGTAAAATAGGATTATTAAAGTCAACTATCATTATGCATAAATTCAGAAGCTCCGAATACTTCCTGTGACTCAGTTAAAAAAATTGAAGAAGTTTGTCTCAATTTCCATTTTGACAGGAAATAAGGAGTAGAAAAATATAAAAAAAAATGACTTTGTTTTTAGATTTGAAAGTTATTCATTTTCACTTTCCTTCAACATTATAAATAAAATTTGGTTTTTATACCTTATTTTGAGCGAAATAATATTGAAATCACGCGAGTAGTATTTTTAACATTGAAATTATTTCCATGGAAGCTATAGTAGTGAAATTAACAATATTTAAAAATATTTAATGTGCCAGCATTCTTGTAAGCAGGCTGAATTGGAATTGTTTTTGTAATTTTTTTACATACAAAATATAAGAAGAGCTTACGATATTTATTAACATATACACACAGTAATACTTTCACTTACGCGAAACCGCAGTTACGCAATTTTCAAATCTCGTCGATTCCTTTTTTTTCTTTATCACTGTTACTCAAACGGAATCAGTGACAGAGTCTGATGAAATTGGTAATGCAATTAAAGAAGTTGCCCATCTTGCCAAGGAAATCAAATTAGATAGTTATGACTTTCAAGAACTGCTGTATTCCCACAAACAGGAGCTGACAATTGATGAGCTCATAGAAATGCAAGAGCAAGACATTGAAGAATTTGAGTCTTTAGACCCAGTTCAATCAGAAGATTAAACGACGGTTGGGAATTTGGCAGAAGGCCCCAGTTTAATTGAAAAAGTGTTACAAATTTTGGAAAATATGTACTCCAGCGAAGAAAATATTTTTTCAGCAAAGAAAAGAATGAAATTTTTTTTTAGCATACTAACGAGGAACTTTTGCTGAGGAAATAAATCTTTAAGCCGGCAGACTTAATTATTTTATGAAACCTTTTAGATCCAAATGACTTTGGCTTGCGATTTTGTATTTGTGTTATCTGCGATTTTATTAAATATTTCTTTTATAAATTATTATTTTCTTTTTGCTGAGGTCTCAACTAAAAACAATATATATATATTTAGGAGGATGTGTGTGTTGGAGTGGCAAAGTAAAAATGGCAGGATTATAAAAAATAAGCTTTATTTCCAACACAACAAATCAAAATAAAAATGTTCGGATATATATATTCCCTTCGTCAGAGCGGAATTCTGGGAGGACAGAAGAAATGCCAGAAGACATTTCTTCCAACCAATGAGATGCAAGGGATTAAGAATCTACACCGTTAGTAAGAATCCGATATGATGATTAATGGTGATTTATGATGATCCGATATTATGATTAATGGTGATTTATAATGATCCAATATTATGATTAATGGTTATTTATGATGATCCGATATTATGAAAGTACACTACATATATATATAATTTTTGTAATATATATATACACATATATATATATATATGTATATATATATGCGAAATTATAACCCGACTTACGTGGTTGTCACTCAGTCGAACCTATCGCGTAAGTTCGAGATATTACTGTACATAAATTTGAAAAATATTTGAATATGCAAAACAAAATAAAAAAACTCTAAAATTCGAAAGCACTGAATATACCGATGACTTCTAAAATGTTAAAACTATGGTCTAATCCAGGGATGGTGAACCAGTGGCATGCGTGCCATTGATGGTACACGACATAATATTTTGGGCACGCCAAGGAGCAAAATGGTTATGAAGTATTACGAGAAATCGCGAGTGATTGGTCGCGGAGCACACTCGTTCGTTATCGTCTTGCCTTAGTTACGTCGTGGACTACAATTGCTGATGATGCAAAGTTTGTCTACGCATAGCATAATCAATTTCATTGACTCAACTGTATTTTAAAGTTGTGTTATATACGATTTTTAACTGTCATTTAACATGGCTAGTTTAGCAAAAGAACAAAACTTGCATGTTAGTAAATGTAACAGAAAATTTCAAATTTGGTGAATGTAGAAATATGGCATTATAAGTAAAAGCGACAAAGAGGTGTGTGTTTTATGCTTTGGAATAGTGGCAATCGTCTGTAAAACGGCATTTGGAAATAAATCACAAATACTCTTGTCAAAAAAGTGAACCACAGTAAAAATAATTAATTGCTTAGAACCCGTTTTGCAGATGACTCCAATTATGCATGCTATCTACTAAAAGTAACATGTTACAATCCTAGTATAAGTTATTTGTCATCCAATCTGCAACAATAAAGAAGTCACACTACTTTTTACTTTAATTTGAATTACACGCATTACTAAAACATTTAGAACTATACAGTGTTAAAGGTATTTTTCGTAGTAAAAAAAGAGTTTTGTGTTGTTAGTACTTAGTTTTATTATTTTCCCAATAATATCTCAAATAATAGTTATTTGACGTTACTTCCATACCTCATTAAACACTTCTGTAGAAAAAATGGTACGTTGATCCATAGAGGTTCGTAACCCGTCTATTCTTACGATTTAAACAAGTGTGGGTTAATATTTAGAAAAAAGTATGTAATAGTTATATGAAATTCTACTTGTATATAATGTAATACATGAACATTTAATCCCCCCCCCTAGTTAACTGCAATCCCACAGAATGCTTAGTAACAGAAATACCTAAATGAGATTGGTAATTTTTTTATTCTTCTTAGAGGTTGAAATACGATTTTTAATGGTTTTATGATTGGAATTATTTGTTTGATTTCTATTAACATTCCCCTTTAAGAAAATCGAATGGGTTATTGGTGTTAGAGCTAGTAATTTTAATTGATGCTCAAGTAATGAAACATGACTCCTGAATTGCAGCTTCCAAACCAAATGTGTTGTGTTTCAAATGTGTACTTTCAATCTTAAGTTCACACAAAATGTAGCAATTCCATTTTACTTTTAGCAAAATAGTTTTACTGGGATATAAAATTTTAAACACATAACTCTGCCTTCAGTCAGATCGAGTTCTTATATTTGATCAGACTATTATACTGATTGCGTTTTAGAAGTTTTCTTTCCAACTAGTAAAATTCCATTACAACGGATAAATTGACTGAGTGATGTACAAAACATTTATATTTTGGTGAAAGGATAACACGGTAATAATATTTATTGTTAACGTGTATTTACTTTATAAATGTTATGTTACTTAAAAACTTATATAAAGACTATACTTTTACCTACTTTTATATTTTACTCTCTATTTTTTACCTTTAGAAATTAATAAAATTACTTTACCCTTTACTATTATATATATATCAAATATTATAAATAGGATAATATACACTCTCATGGCCTAAAATTAAGGATAATTCAAAATCACATGGAAATCGAACTCTAGACTAAAAATTTCACTTGTAGAATTATCACACATATCTTCAATAATACAAGGGGTGATCAAATGAAATGTACGAAACGACATAAAAATGAAACAGTTAAATATTTGCATATTCCGCCAAGGGAGAATGTGGCGAGACATCTCGGGATGCCATTGGAGACTCTGACTGGGATCGGATCATGCGCGGGTGCCCGCATGCGCAGGAGAGAGCAAAGGCTCTTATAAAAAGCGGCGTCCAAATGATGTGAGCACAGAATTACTCGAGCACAGAAAAAGCATTAACTCCGATGTGTACTGTGAGACACTCCGACGCCTACGCAGGCCCATCAAGAACAAAAGACCGGGGCTGCTCACGGAGGGTGTGGTTCTGCTCCATGATAACGCGCGTCCACACGTCTCCAGAGTCACACAAATGGAACTGGACAAGTTCCAATGGGAGACGTTGGACCATCCGTCCTACAGTCCGGACATGTCACCCTGCGATTTCCATGTGTTTGGTCCACTGAAGAAACACCTGAAAGGAAAGCGCTTCAACTCGGACGACGTACTCAAGGACACTGTGAAGGACTGGGTCTCGTCACAGCCACAGGAATTCTGGGAACAAGGAATCCTGCGGCTTGTTCATCAGTGGGATCGTTGTGCTCAGGCCTATGGTGTATATTTTGAATAGAGTCTATATTTGTACCCACCGTGTCGTTTCGTACCTTTTCATTTGATCACCCCTTGTAATATACAAATTACAGGAAGACACCAGATGATTCCAATAGCACGTGACATTGATGAGAGTGGAAGACAGAGGCATATAAGGATTGGTGCCAAAGAAGTAAAATTGTTCATAAGCGTTTTGTAAGCCCCTCAGTGACATAACATGATAGTTATGACACAGAAGCATGATGATGTTTTTTTTTACGTTGTAAAACTATCGGCAGCATGGAATACAGTGTACTCAGAGGAACTTGTTATTATCCAAAGTGTCATCTTAAGGCTTTGGTAACGATTCGAGGATGACGGAAATGCCGGTAAACGTTACAATACAGATAGCCCCCAATTTACAATGCCCAATGAAGACCTATGTTTGGAGGTAACTACAAAAAGAAGCAGGCCAAAAGAGAATCCGACCTATATCTCGTTAGCTATCCGCAGCCACTCTGGTACGACAGTTTCCAAACAAACCGTAAACAGACGTTGGGACTCATTGGTCTATATCATACTTGTCTAAAGTGCGGTCCAAACGCATAAAATGATACAAATATTTAAATGGACACATTCTTGTTAAAAAAATAAATGTTTGCAATATTTTTCGTAAAAAATCGATACATTGGTATTTATATTTTTAAGTAAAAATTTAAATAAAACATTTTATTATTGCATTGTACATACGGCCAGTTTATGTGAAAAAACTTAAAAAATGGAAAGTGTATTAAGCGTTGTCATAAAACCGTTAACTTTGTAAGAGCAAAAGACAATTAAGATCAGAGTAAGAGCATAGACAAATAAGTAAGATCATAGACAATTTCATTTCTTAAGGTAATGGGCACTGAATTTGCAGATGTTATTTATTACAAGAAGTACGATTGCTCAGTAAGGGGAAAATGCGCAAAAGATTTCACGATTTGAGAACTGAAATAAAAATATTTATGGGAAAAAAAGGGAAACCTGCAACTAAATTTGATGACTAACATTGGTTTTTAGATTTAGTTTTTTTAATAGACTTAACGGAACATTTGAATGATTTAAATTTGAGACTTCAAGGAAAAATCAATTTATTAATAATATGTCCCAAACAGTAATAGCGTTTGAAAAAAAGTTGAAATTTTGGACCAATCATATAAAAGTAAAATATTTGACACATTCCAGTGCTTTGGCTACACATAAACCTGTGAGTTGCACAAAATATGCTGCATTAATTTTTGATTTTATTCAAAAGTTTGAAAGTAGATTTCAAGATTTTCGAAAAAATGAAGAGTGTATTTCAACATATTTTCTACCTCATTTCGTCTAGAAATAAATAAATTACCTTAAAATCTTCAAATATAATGCAATGAACTGCAAAGTGACATTCAACTGAATGAAAAACTTGTGAATGTTTCTTTACTGGAGTTTTATAAAAATTACCTAACCCGCGCTATAAATGTCCTAATTTTAGCAATCATGCTTTATTAATGTCTTCAGATTTTGACACTACCTATATTTGTGAACAACTATATAGGCTTGTGTGTGTGTTTGATCAACGAGTTTCAGCCCTTCAACCACGTCCTACATGTGTATCGGAACTTCAGAGAGCATAGTTTGCTGAGAGGAGTAATCTTCTCTAAGATCAGCTCGATAATTTGATACTCAGCAGTCCTAGGTATTGTGTGGATTGGATTTCATCGCATGGGAGGCATACAATATATTAAGTATCATACCAACCGTGTAAAATTAAGCTTTTGTAAAGAGAGTATTTTTTTTGTAACTACACCAGGGAGAACAAAAACCTTTGTTTTTACGAATGGTGTTACACATATGCCATACTTTTTTGTTCTTTATCTTTTATTTAATAAATGAGCTAAATGAATAAATGTCATTTGTCTTGTTTCTGAGCCTTTATTTCCAGGAGCTAGAATTATTCTTAATTTATAAACACGAGTGTATATATATTATATATATATATATATACTAGAAAGTGTTTTTTTTGTAACAAATTATTTCTGTTTTCCTCTTTTATACATTTATGTCTTAAAAGTAAATTTATTAAGTAAATTACTTTTCTGAATGATTAATTTTCATCAAAATCATAAATATTTTCTTTTCCTAGTTGATAAAAATTAACCTTTGAGAGTTTTTTATGAAATGGCAACATTTTCGGGGATTAAATTAATACTTGTTTATGTCTTGAGCAAGTATTATAATACTTGATGATTTTTAAGTACAATTAATTTCAGAAAAAAAGTTGAAGTTTTCTGAGAGTGGTTTTTATTATTCGATTAATACAATGCTTCTTTTTTAAATGCTTAAATTGGTAAACTGAATCTGTCAATCATAGATAGTTAGCATTACAAGATTATTTATCTTTTATTCTTTATTCTCAGCTCAAAATGTGTCATTTTAATCCAATCTTGAAATTTAAGTAGTTTGATGAAAAATAACACAGAAAAGCACTATTCATTAATCTTAATTAAAAGTTGTTTTTCTATTTTTTGTCTTTTTTAGTCAATACTTTTATTAAAACTCTGTAATATATCTGTACACATTTTACAGTTTAATTTGATGCTTCATTATCTTTAGTTTTTTTCACATAAAGTTCTTAATTTTCCAATTTAATATCGAAAGTCTTTTAAGAACGAATTTTTTAAAGAAAATTCCTTACACACACACACACACTCAATCTTAATTTTATTGTAAATATCCTTTTGACAGACGATTCCTTTTTAATCTTTAACTCAAAAATGCTGCACTCACTTTCAATGCCATTATCTCAATAAAAAAGTTTATAACAAATGATTCGCTGGAAATGGACGCTTCTATCTGGTATAAAGAAAAGAAATATTTATTATAATTTCTTTTCTAATTGCTTAATTAGTACCTTTTATGTTTTACAATGATTAAAAAAATAATTTCACTGTCCTGAATTTATTTTTTTCTTAACACTATTCACATTATACAGTTGTAATATCGGGACATGATAGCGTCAAAGGTCACACAGCTAATTGCCAAAAGATTTTTCTAGAGCAAATAAAAAAATTATAAATTCAAATTCATTATAATTTGTTTTTACAAAGATTTAAAGAACTGAACGGAGCTGCATTCTTTAATTTTAATGTATAGTGTACTTTGCATATGCTGTGCTGGTATAGGAGAGAACATCAGAAAAAAAAGTCGAGCTAAAAATTATGATCTGAACAGAAACTATAATTGGACTTAACCTTTTTATATATAGTTGCTTTGAATTTAACTTGAGATACGTTAAAACTGAATTTAGTAGAAATCATTATAAAATTATATAATTTAAATTGTAATTCTCTTATAATTGTTACCGTTAAATCCGGCGTACAAAGCGCACTTTTAACCGAAAAATTAAGTTCAAAATTTACGAGTGCGCGTTATAAGCCGTATATAAAAATGAAAACTTTAGAAATAAAAAAAAGATTAACGTGAACAAAAATTAAATTTCTAAAAAAAATGAAATACAGCTTATTGAAAAGAAATCATATTCCTTATGAACTTAAAAAATTGTAGTTCTAGAAGTGTACTATTTTTTCCAAAGTTTGGCAAAATACCTCGAATAAATGACTTCAAAGCTTAAGCGCATTGTCACATGCAATTAAGATTTCTTTGTACAAAAGGGAGTGCGCGTTATACGGCGAATATATCTAAACATTAAAAAATGCAGTTTCAAAGTATAGGTTAGCGTTATACGCTGGATTTTAAGATAAATTGATCGATAAATATTTATTTTAATATAGACGGTTACTCTGATTTCACTGCTCAAACATAGGATATTTAAATCAAACAGCTGAATTCAAAATTAAATATTTGTTTCTTTTTAGTCCAGTTCTCCTTGTAACTTCTGTTCTTCTTCTTTACATATTTTAAAAGATAATAAGGGTTGCAAATTTATACGCAATTTAGGCAACACAAACCATGAAGTTTACTCCTTAACAATTAGATTGATTAGTGTGCATGAGAGAAGCCTTGTAAAATTGCTTTTTTAGGTTACTTTTATAAGAAGTTCAAAACACTAAAAACACGTACTTAGCAAAATTTTCACAAGCACATTGATTATATGAATATTATTTCATTTTTAAAATAAATGAAAAATTTATTATTGATAATAAAGTTTTTTTGATAAAACTCTATATCCACATAAGAAAAAATAACAGCATTTTTATGATTGAAATATTTCTATTTGAATTGTAGAAAATAATTCAAATTTAAAATTTTGGACATGTAAAAACCCTCCATATGCAGAGAAACGTGAAATCTGTCACAGCTCAAAATTCTCACGTTGGTGTCTTGTGAAAGTTAAAAGAGTGGATTGCCAGCTAGGTATCGCCCTCGTTATTTGAACCTGGTACATTCTCTTCTTTTGCTTCTTAATAGTGAGACAGTAGTAAAAAGTCACTCAGTCTTTCACTGAACATATAAATTTAAAAGTGACACACATTTCTAAAACAGCGGTTCTTAAGCTGTGGTCCACAAACCCCCGAGGGGCCTCAGTGTCTTTCTGAAGGTGCGGAAAGGTCTCATTTAATGTTAAAATTTCTTTCTTTTACAAACTCCGAAAGGCCTAGTAGAAAAATTGAAAGAGGTGCCATCCTGGACTAGATCACTAAATTGCAACCATTGAAAAATTCTACTAGAACATGTATTTCGATCAAGAATATTTAATCTGGGGGGGGGGGTCAATGTCTAGGTGGTCAGCGATGACAGACTTATACATAAAAGGAGGCCATAGTGATCGAAACTTAAAGAACCGCTGTTCTAAGTATTGAGTTGAAAACGAATAGAAGATGCAGCAATGCAAAATTTAGTTTTTAACTACGCTAAATGCTTGATTAATAAATTTATAATGTAAAGTAATTTTTTTT
>BMAO01003691.1:0-20520 GCA_019973975.1 Trichonephila clavata | reverse complement strand
GCACACAAGAGGGGGTGTCCTTGGGGTCCGGCTAAAAATGTAACTAAGTACTTGTAATTTACAATTTATTTTATTAATTAATGCTAATTATATTAATTCAATAATTTATTTTTTACTGTTTTTTTTGTTACCAAAATCGACAAAATCAGAAGAATCAATTGGTGCTGTCTTGAGGTATGATACGAGTTCTGGGACTCTTTCGACAATGGAATCCCCCCCCCCTGTTGAAAATTTTTTGTGTGCGCTACTGATCTCAGACAAGGTATAAATTGTACCATAAAAATCAATAAGTATAAATAGTGACAGTTTTATTTGATTTGTTTACTGCGGTAACTTCATATAATCTGCAAGCACACATTTAATTTTAGAATCAGTTTAAGGAGACGAATGTACCCTATCATATTTTTCTACAGTTTTATTTTAAATTAGGACGAAAGCGTGGTGAAATTCTCATCCCAACCTGCAGGTTAATGTCTACCTACTTGCCTCTATATTTACTCTTGTTGATCTTCATACAAGAAAAACTTTCCTCACACGCACTTATACGTTGACTTAAATATAGAGAACATTTTTCCTGCAAATTTGTTTATACATGTACATTTTTCAATAAAGATTTGTAAAATTAATGTCTTAGCGCTAAACATTTCCTGCACGCTGTGAAAATGACTGTAAGTTAATAAGTTCAAGCTGCAGTTCCTCAGGGGCTGTATCAATATCAGCAATTACGGGATAAGAAAGCAAATTGAATTTAGGCTTGTAACCAGGAGCGTAGCTAACGCCGTATCAATGATACGGGACCCCCAAGCTACAGGAGCCCCAACACGTGTAAGCAAAACTTCGCAAATTATTAAGAGATCCAAAAGAGGGCCCCCAAGGAATCTTCGGTACAGGGCCCACTCAGGACTTGCTACTCTAGTGCTTGTAACAGTCATAACTGTAAGCGAATTGCTAATGCCACTTGGTGTGTGGTATGGTTATTAAGATGTATGTCCGTCCTCAATCTTAGTCTTGTTGTTGTGTGGGTGTGTTCGTTTTGTATGATATACCTTTTATGTAGTTATCCTGATCCCTGTGATGTATTGTGTCCGTTCTGCTGTCCACCTAAAATAAAAATGGTTTTTAACCTACCTGGACAGCATCTTCATTCAAATACTCCAAACTGCATTGCACTCCCACACGCAAGACATTACAGGCTCTATTTTCTTAAAATCCTGAAATCTTATTGTGACTTCGTCCTCCAAACTCTGTAGAAGAGATAAATCTTTGGTCGCATGCTTCAAAGCGGATTTCTGATTGTCTCAGCGGGCCGCTTTTTGCCAGCATCTGGTTTAGTACATTCCCAAATAGAGAATTTATCTTTTGCATTAGCGGAGTGGATTACTGTGTTTTCTTAGTTCTTACTTTTAGACTCCCGTAACAAACGTTACACCCTTGCGGGCTAACAAGAAAAAGGAGGGATGAAGGATAAATAGCACACCGAAAAACGCGTCCCCTGAACTTGAGGATGAAGGGGAAGATGACGCGTTTTAAATAGAAATTTCGTGGCTGTCGTGTGGCATCTTAGGTATAACATCTGTTCAATTTGTTTTCTTTACTGGCAGCAATTCATAATCCCCAGTTTTCATTCTCGTCAAGAAATATGACTGATTAGTGCCTTTATTTATCTATCTGTCTTCAGTTGTGGGGCTGAGGGTGAAATTATTCATTTTGTTTCCTCACGTACGACCCTTTCTAACTATGTTCTTAAAGTCGATTTAGGAAGTTAAATTTACCGAGTTATTTTCATCATTTACGTTTGTTATATTAGGGCACGTTGCCTTGACATGTTGTTTGTCATATAAGCCGATAGAAGTGATCTTAAAATAGACTTAATGTAATGAATTAGTCTTAAATTTGTGACACATTGAAATATAGTTCAATAAATGCATGGGAAATATAATCATTCGTCGATTTTTTTATTCTTTTGGGGCCAAGTTTTGGATATTTACTTCACCTTTTCATGTTTTTCTTGTTCATCATATTTTTGTAAACCCATATTTAAAACAATTTGTTCTTTGATTCGTACCATTACCACGGAAGGGGGAAGGGGAATAGATTCTATCCGAGCCTGAAATAAGTAATATAAAAAAAAATTTTATATAAGAAGTCAATCCCTACTTGGATCAACAAAAAAAATATTATTTTAGTTGCTTTTTATTAAATAGTTACAATTAAAAAAATATGTATATACATATGACAGAATATTAATTAACATGTAAATACATATGACAGATAATTAATAAGTATATTTTTATTAATTATCATTAAAGTATCGCATTGTCATCCAAAACAATTGTATATATAAAATTTCAGTTCAACTGTTCAGCTTTGAAACGCGAGAAAAAAAAATCTTTTAAATATTTGACCCAAGTCGCTAAAAAGGAAGCCAACGAGGTTGTATCTGTAATTTTTAATTAATTTAGTCAATAGTTTTAATTAATTATAATTAAATTATGGTATTGTTACCCAAAGCAATAGTGTGTATATTAAAGTTCAACTCAAATGCGCGCTTTAAAACGTGAGAAAAAACCTTTTCAAGCTTTGACACAAAGTCACCACAAATGATACCAACATAGCTGCATTTGTAATTCTTTGAATAATTAGTTTTAATCAATTAATTTTTATTAATTATAATTAAATTACTGTATTGTCAACCAAAATAAGTGTGTATATAAAATTTCAGCTCACTTGAGTGCTTTAAAATGCATTTTATTAACGATTGAAAATTTGAACAAGATAAATATAGAGAGAGAGTGTTAGCTAATAGTAGGAATTGAAAGACAGGTCACGAAATTCAGGGAGTAGAAACAATATTTATTGCGATTTAATACAAACGTACCAGATTTATATTTAATTACCTTATCGGAGGATTAGAACTCGGTACCTTCCGATTCGTAAACGCGTAACTTACCACTAGACAAAAGTGATCACTCCTGTCCGGAGGCTGTTACTGGCTTACTTTAGATACAGCCACAGTACTCCCCCACCAGTGAATCGGTGGATAGGTGAACGAACGAGATATTTGTTGTTATGGCGAGCGTGGGAGTTGCTACTATTGCGTCAAGTGAGTCTGACGACTTTGCTGCGTCGAGAGGGTCCGACGACTTTGCTGCACCGAGTGGGTTCGGTGACTTTTGCTGCGACAAGTGAGTCAACCTGGTATACCCGTTTTTCGCACGGGTTAATTAAAAAATAAACAATACAGATCGAAGAAAAAGAAGTTTTTAATGAGTTAATGTTACGTGAATTGCAAATTAAACAAAAAAAAAGCTTTTTGCATATCTCAGCTGAACAAAAAAAAAACCCATATTTGTTAAATTTTAAGTTTGAAGGTGTAATAACTGATAAAAAGATTTTTTTTTAATTTAATCCACCCCGTAACTCTCTTGTGGGTCGATTTTTGAAAACACCTTCTTAAGCTAATCTCTGCTCAGCAAAAGTAGCACATTGTTACAAATTGTGCGTAATGAACGTTTAAAATAGTGTAAATAATTTATATCTGGGTGTGTAATATATGTTAATTTTACTTTCTGTTGTATTTATTTTATGTTGAAATTGTAATATTCGCCAACAACGCCGTTCCGTACATTACAATGACGATTCAATGGAAACCCTAGTAATATGTTGGCGATAGAGCCCAGTTGGCATCATTTTTAGCGACCACGTTGGCAACTGGGCGATTGATTGAACGATGCAGAAGTTGGTTTGCTGTAGCGCCACCTCGTGGCGAGCTGCAACAAAGAGGATAGCACAAAATCTTCTCCACACAAAAAATACATATACATGCCAATTTTCATAGTGATCGGTTGAACGGTGTTGGAATGCAGCAATTTCACATATACAAACATCCATTTATATATTGATAGGTTTATGCTTATTCATTTTAGTTAAATTTACAGTATAAATTTTATGGTACAATAAAATTCAAATCATGAAAGTATTCTTACAAATTTTAAATTACTATTATTTCTCAAAACAAATGAGCAACTGAAAGTATATTTAATTTTAATGTAAAATTATATATTTATGGGAGTATCTGTATTGCTTTACATGTGCTATCTTATTATCCCTAAATATATTTATATCAAACACCTACTGAAACTGTTTATTCGGACATTTTTGATTTCATGATACACGTACGGTAAATTCATTAATTTTACAAATGAAAAGTCCCAAACCTAAAATTGTTTTCTTTAAAAGTGTAAAATTTTATGAATTTGAGATTAATGTCACGCTTTAGATCAAAATTTTCCATTTCGAATTGTTTTAGCATTTTTAAACATACAAATATCATAGAAGATTTTAATTTTTCTTGGAGCTATATATATATATTTCATTTCTAAACAATAGATGAACGACTATAAGCCTTGCCACGATATAATTATTTCTGAGCAATCCACCTTGCAATTGTGTCTCTTATTTACAAATGGTTTTTCATTTGTTCATACGTGTATACAATGTGTATTAGTCTTCCACATTTTAAGTTTTTTTTTAAATGTGTATGGTGAACTAATTATAATGATTTTATTTTAAAGCAAGTGTATAATTACTGTTCAAAAAGTTAGAGTCATCTATGTAAAAATAGGTTGAATTATTTTGTTATTAAAGATTTTTAATATGAGCTATTTATTTTAAAGTTGAATCTATTCAGAATTTAGAAAAAATACTTCGTCTAATTATGGCTTAAGGACATATAAAATGAAATCTTTTTTTGAAAATTGAAAACTTCTAAGTTTTTTTTTTTTTTTTTGCATTATTGTTTTTGACTCTTAATTTAATGATATTGCTAATGTTTATGAGTTAATCGGACACAGTTTTCAAATTTTGCTAAATTTTTATTCTCTGCATATGATTTCTTGAAAAGTCTTAAGGAGAAATCCACCAAAATCTTTATTTCGAACATTTTAATGCTTCAATAGATAATTTTACAAGTAAGGTAATTGAAAACTAAAAAAAGTATTGTACTTTCATCGGTGTAATAATTTTTATTATTCAAAAATTTTCATACTTTCCAGATTATTTGTTAATTTTTATTCAAAAAAAATATTAAATTGAACAACAAACTAAAATGTATGCCTTTGTCTCTATGAAGTTATTATTATTTTTTAACAAAAAAGAAAAGCATTCATATTTTTTAAAGAAGTGAATTTCTTTACTGTATATGAAATTAATATTTTCTCATATTAAAATGATTTTAAATTTAAGTAACCAAACATATAAATATTTAAAATTTTAAGACTTGTTTAAGCTAACAAACATAATTAAAATTCTTAATATAACTAAGCTTCTCTCATAAATAACTCTTTTTTCGTTTATAAATGTTTTACTACAAAATTATTTTTGGAATTCGTAGAGAGAATTTTTTTTTTTTCATTTCATTCATTTCAAGCAAAATAAATCGTTTGCACTCCATGAATTTGAATTCGTTCTGCATGCATTCCGTGCTATAAGCAGATGGCTTAAGTCATTTCTTCGTCCATTATTCGAATGTTTTACTCACGAGTAAAATGAGAATAGTATTAGCTATCTTAAACTTGTCTGCGTTTCGAAATTATTTCGGCCATTTTTTGAGAAGTGGAAGGATATACAAGTTGTCTCATTCCATTGAAATATACGGTAGAATGGTAAGAGAAAATAATATTTGAAATTTATTTACCATTTTGCATGGAATATTTGTATCTGTTACATAATTATTAATTTTTAGAAACATACTTTTATTATTTCCATTTAGACAACGCTTTAAGTTATTTAATGTGAATATTACTTTATAGAATTCCATCATAAAATCTTGTGATTTGAAACTTTTCTTAAAAGTTAAGCTTTATAAACCGAAAGCATAACAATATAGAATATAAATTGAGTAATTTTGTGCTGACATTAGTTACTGATATGTTTTTAGAAATTAAATTTGGAACACACATTATATGGTGAATTGAAATCAAACTGTAGATGAATATTTGTATGTTTTAAGTCTTAAAATAAAATACTTAGTATTATTATATAGTTCACAATTATTTCAATTATGGGTAAGTTTCTGATTAGAATCTTACAATGTATCCTCCCTCTCTTCTAATGAAATATTTTGATAGCTGCAATTTATTATCAGACGATAATATTTCTTTTAATGAAGTTGTTTTCAGAAATGAAAATATATACATGTTTGTACACAAATTAGAAATTTTATCTCATATATAGCCTACAAAAAAGTATTTGTATACTTGCAATTTTCTATAAATGTTTTCGACTAATAAAAACTAATAAATCCGAATTGTAATTTTTTTTAACAATATCTGCAACTTGTTCTTATTGAAATAATATAATCTATTTTTAAAACATAGTATAACTATTATTTTAAAAATTAATAATAAAAAAGTAACAAAAAATTACGCCACAAAAGGTATTTGTATACAGTAGAGCGTCGTTTATCCGAAAGTTTATTATCCAGAGCGTCAAATATCCGAACCAAAGTCCGGATACGTTTTCAAACAGAGGTCAACATTTGTTTCCTGTGAGGCCAAAAGTGACGGGAAAACCCAAGGTGAGAGATATTTGGGGAATTTCAGTTGTGTGATTTGGTAAACATCTGCGCGGAATATTAGGTCAGTTTGCTTCCAAGTGAGGAGATGTATACATGCTCTTTTGTTGAGTTTTGTTGATGTAGAAACCAGGATGGCATGCGATGCAGAAGACTGTGGATTTCAAATGCTAAATAATGACGAGATTGTGACTTCCGTGCAAGAAGAATCCGACCCTGTCGACGATGAAACGGTTGAAGACGAGGACAACAACAACGAAAGTAGCAAGGGTCCATCAAATGTTGACGCTTTTCTGCGTTAGAGACATCTATGGAGGGATACGAACAATAATCAGAGTGCTGTCCTACTCAACTACTGCTGCTGAAGAGAATCAGAGACCTTGCAGTGAAAAAACGAAGGTGTACGATGGTGCAGCGAAAAATAAGTGATTATTTTCTCCAATCAAGGTAAAATTGCGACATTTCGCACCTATTTGGCTTTTTCTTCAAGCACGTTTCCTGTTTGTGATGATTTTCGATATTTGTACGGTGTCCAGTATCATTTACTGCATCGATCGCATTCGGTTTTCGGTTATCTGAACAATCGCGTATCCGAACGGTGCCCGGTCCCAATTGATTAGGATAAACGACGTTCTACTTACTGTACTTAAAAAAATTCAACTTAGCTTTAAATATTGCATTTCTTTCTTAGTACTTAGTAAGGTATCTTTCAGAGTCCATATCAACTTTCAAAGTCTTGGAATAGATTTCATTATTTTTTTTTCTTTTTTTGTAATTTTTCAAATGACCTAATCCTGAAGCCGATTTACACCCCCATCAGGGGCGTAGCTACCGTCGTGTCAGCCGTATCAATGATACGGAGTCCCAACATGCGTTAGCAAAAAATTGTAAAGTGCTCAGAGGCACCAAAGAGAGCCCCCAAGAATTTCTGATATAGGGTCCACTCAAGACTAGATACGCCAGTGACCCACACACAAGAACACCTCCTCATCCATCTTTCACTGTTCCAACTGAATTCTCTCTTGGGGATTCCTCATTTTTCTTCTTCAAACTACAGGTATTATATGGCCATTGGAACCGAAAATGTTTAACTTGCTGTCATTCCTACCAATTTACTGTCAATGTGTGTTGAATTTTTGAAACTTAATCCTAATAGCTATACTATCTTTTAAAAATGGATTATGTTACTTCAATAAAAACAAGTTGCAGATATTATAAAGAAATTACAATTCTGATACATTAATTTTTATTGGTCGAGAACATTAAATTTTATAGAAAATTGCAAGTCTACGAACACTTAAGTGCGACTGTATTTAAGTTTGCTGATTTTCTAGTCTTTGTTGAACATCGTAGGGTTTTTCCATGTTGTTTAAAAACCTAGTTGGAATTTATTTTTTTTTAAAAAAGGAAACGATTACTAATTGTAGCTGTAGTTTATATTGAAAGCTATTGTAGTTGTGTATCACACTAAGTTTTTGTAAGCAGTTTTGTTTCACTGTAGTGAAAATAAGGTTATAAAATTCGTTCTGAACGTCCTATAACCATGTCTTAAATTACTTCAATTCTATTTTATCGCAGAATATGTTTTACAAAATTATGTTGCTTTATAACTATTTTTGGAAATTTACGTGATAACATTGCATTTATATATACAATACATTAATTAAAGTTAATTTGTTTTATAATTAATGTAGGACTTTCTCTTAAGGTACCATAATAAACATCAAAAATATTTTTTGTTTTCATTTTTTGTGTAAAATACATAATTTTGCTGGATTTCTTTCTTTCTTTTTTTGTTTTGTTTTGTAAAGTCATATTTTGCACGAGTGTCTGTGCGTACATCTTTATAAAGATACACTTACTTTAATGAATTCATATCTATTAAGGTATCCGACTACTGCAACAACTTTAAAAAAAAATGGAGATATGGGGATTTTTTGTTGTTTTTAGATTTTTTTAGTACATTTTAAGAAAAATACGCTAAAATTAAGAAGGAAAAAGAATATATTATGACTAAAATGGGAAAATATGGGTCAAAATTGACAAAAAATAGCATAAACGCGGCCCATTCTGTACCAAAAGTTTATGATCAAATTTTCAATTCTGATGTGTTGCTATGTTATTCCTTTTTGAAGTGACCTTCAGGATAAGAGATATTTTAATTTTTACAAAAACTAGAGCACTTTATCTTAGTTGTTATATGAAATTGCTTTAAAAGCAGTGATTATATTCACACATGGGACTGTAAATTTTGTAATAAAACAGTGATTAATAAATCTGAAGGTTAAAACACTGCAACTGTTATACAGAGCATACACAAAAAATTTCAGTTAATTATTTTCAAAACTTTTTCAGCAATCGCTGTCTCCGTTTGAGGTTCTTCAAAAAAAAAAAAAAAAAAAAAACACACATTTCGAATAAAACGCATTTTAAAGTATGACATATATCTTTCTTAAAGTAATGGCCTTTTACTAAAACCCTTGTAGTTTTTGTTCTAGTGTACGCAAATTCATAGACTTGGTATTTTTATAAAGCTAATAAGATGGCCTATAAAATAAAATCATAAAAAAAATTATCAATTTTTGGAAAAATCCACAGTTTTAGGGAGTTGGAAACAACTCATTATTATTAACACTTCCAGTTAACACATAAAATTCTAGTCAATATGAAGCGAATTTGGGCGTCCTTTTTTGTTATTTCGAGGGGGGGGGGCGAGCTTCGGCTAAGTTTCGAAAGTTATTCCATTTCTAGACTACACCTTTGTTGGTATGTCGCCCCTTCGTCACATACTGAAGGAAAAAAAAAAGAAAATGAAACACAAATAAAAAACAGAGCTGAAAGCACCAATGCAAACTTGTCAGGAATGTCGAATTCGATCATTAGGTTGCTTTTACGACAGAGTTTTAGTACCGGTTGCAGGTAAAACCAGTACTTACCTAGTTTGCCCCTTAGAATCAGAGTTCCTTTCTCTGTAATCTAAGAACTGACAATTATAGTGAGATTAAAAATTGTAAACACACAATTACATCAGTTTCGCTTTGAATTTGGTACACACACATCTTATGTTGTCTTAAAACATAAATTAAAAAAAAAATAGTTTTAAAGAAATTTAAGTAATCAAGTTTACATAATCAATGTAAACTAAACATAATTAATGCAAATAAATTGACTTCAGGATTTAAAATCACTTTTATTCTAACAATTTTAAAAGGCATTAAAAATTATTAACTCTGCAGTTTAAGAATTGTAATCAATTAACTTCAGTGTTTATTGTTTCATAATAGTAGGTATTGCACGAAAAAAATCTTACTGTAATTTGGAATTATCGAAATTGAAATCATGCATATTGACGGATTATTGAGCGAGTGCTCAATAATGTTGTACTCTAAAGCAACTTGAGAGCAATTGGCAACGAACCTCGTAATTTTGTACCTCGTTCAAAGGATTAGAACACTTGAGTTTTCACCTCCCTCTCCTAACTCCCACACCACACCAACGGCAGATTTTGAATCTCGACAGATTAAACTTGCTCCAACCCCTCAACACGACGGGTATTTAGTGTCATCAAGGCTGGAACCCTCGACTCGACAACGTCTGCAATGGGCTCGTGACCATGGCCACGACAGAATACTGGATCGATCAACGAAGTAGGCCCTAACACATAATCTTCAAAGTTGACTACTGCTGCATTGTATTCGTTTGTTGACCAGAGTTTTACACTGTGCCGCTAAGTATTACTTTAATTCAATAAAATTTTGCCTCTTTAATCTTCTCTATTTTTTTTATTTGAATATTGATCTTTTGAACTAAGATATTTTATTTTATTTATCCAACGCCCGTGCTTGGATTCTTGACCATTTGATGCTGAGCCTCCCAGTATCGACTGACGATGTCGTCAATCAGGTATTCATCGAGTCTAGTGCATTGGAGCAGGTGGTCGCCATCCATTCTGGCAAGGCCGCAGAGTGGGCAGGCCTCATCAGCCTGGCTTAGCCTGGTCAGCAGCCAGGCTAAGCCAGTGGAGGTATACACCCAAAAAGTCATGTCTGATGGTTAGGCGAAAGCGGGCAACAGCCTCGTCTCTCTCCATGTGCCTCGGGATTGGACCCACAGTGGCCAGAATTTCCCATGACTTTCCAAGGCTTTTGGTTTTTTGGATCACGGTAGTATATTTGTCAATGAATGTGAAAATAATGCTTTTTGCTCTTCTGAGAGTCAAGAGGACTTTCGGTTAAGATGACTGAACTAAGATATGCACTAGTAATTACTTGAAAAAATAACGTTGGTAGTTTGATCAGAGAGATCAATTTGTATAATAAGAGAGGGAAGATGTAGTGTAGACCATCGGTTCTACCAACCCTCTGACTTAAATGAAACTGCATTTCAAAATAAAATGCAAAGGCAGAACCTCGTGGACCATCCCAACATTGTATCAGTAGTATTATAACATTCATCCAGGAGATTCCCTAGCTTTTTCGTGTGTGTGCAGCAGGCATGATCAAGCCGCACTATCTTTTAATGGACATTTTCGGTCTTAGAATTACTCCTATAGTATCAAGTATTTTCTTAACTACTCCAAGTGTTGCATCATTCAACCTCCCCTGATCATGACATAGTTTGGAACTGTTCAAACAAGATCTTATTTCCTCTAGATTAAGGGCAGTTTCACACGAGGCAACTTTGTGCCAGTCAACGCGTTTGCCGTCACCACTCCTCTAGTGTGAAGAGGGGAGGGAATTCCTTTCAACGCGGTACTAAGTTGATTGAAAAGGAAATGCAGTAGGTCACTATCCCATTGATGCAATAACTGAATCCAAAGTAAAAAGCTTTCTCCGTTTTAACTACACTAGCTGGTGCGTGTGAAGAACATAGCTTCCCCACTATCCTTTAAGTTAAGTCAAATAATAGGGAGGAGAACGTGGGTTTTCCAGAGCTTCTCAGCAGGGAGCGGTGGTTGACCACCTGTGAAAGGACCCAGGTGATTTATATTCAAAACTAGCTGCGGACTTTCTATTCCTTCTGTTATGTGTGGCACAAAGTTGACTCGTGTGAAAGGGCCGTAATCCAAAACGCATTAATAAATCTGAACTTTCCTCGAATCCACACTATTATGGACTTTGTCTATGTTGCTGTTGAAGATTTACAACTATTACTGTTTATTATGAATAAAAAGTTTTTTGAACTTGAACAAAACTTCAAGACCTCCAACCAAAACAAGTAATATATTAAAAAAAGTTTTAAGTCAATTCCCCTACTTAGGTCAACAAAGAAAAAGTTTATTTTAGTTCCTTTTCATTAAATAATTACAACCAATGTAAATATGTATTTACATATGACAGAATCACAATATTAAGTTGCAAGATAGAAAGCGGTTTCCCATTTTCCTTTCTATGTAAGTGGTGTTGGACTATTATTTTTGTTTTTGTTACTATTTATTCATTCATAAATCACATTCTCAGAAATTAGGCCATCCCAGGTAGGATTCGAATCCACGATCTTTGGATTAGAAGTCCAACGCGCTATCCATTGCGCTACAGTGACACAACGAGCGATTTTCCTTTATGTATATGGTGTTGGACTATTATTTGTGTTTGTTACTATTTATTCATTAATTAAATTGAATTAATGAATTAATATTTGAAAAAACTGTATTAACATCAAGTGCCATCCACTTCAAGTTTAAAAAATGTATTTGAACTTGAGTGGATGAATAAAAAGTATTTCATTAACGACTGAAAATTTGAAAAAGATATGTATATGACAAGCCTCAGGCCCGCTGGTAAAATGAGGAGAGCATCATATCTAAAATAACTTCTTTATTATTCTTCTAAAATATTAAATCCAACATGACGGCCCTTTCGCGCGCAACCGAGTGAAATAAAAGACAACATTGCAGCGAAGAGTCACCAGCTATCTTTCCGCCGTCAGAGAGCGCTCGCTCTACCCCAACGTAGTCTTATTTACCCACAAATCCATACGCGATAGTAAAGAGTTCGCTCTATTTCTATTTATTATTTACTTAATTTTGAAGCTTAACTTTCCAGACTTGACATATATATATATATATATATATATATATATATATTTAGGAAGATTGTAAGCTAATAGTAGGAATTGAAAAAAAAAAGTTGATTGACTGCGTATTAATATCTCATTTTGAAGCTACATTAAGACTGTTAGCAACGGTCTTCGTAATGTTGAATCACTGTCATGCGACTAGGACAACGCTTCTATAAACTTCCACGCCACGTGAAATTTTTGAACCTAGACAGATTTAATCGCGCATCAGTTTCTCTACACGGCTAGATTTTAGAGGATCAGGACTCGATCCCGCTACTCGATTGAAACAACTCCAGCCACCCTGACTACTCGGTTACCACGACCGCTCTTTTGCAAGAAATGATTCGTCCGAATAACAGATTTATTAAATTGTTTTAGCATCATTTGTTACTCGTTCTATTCATCATGTATTTCTTTTTAAAAAACCTCTAAAACTATCCATCATTGAACGATTTTAAGAAATGTTCCTAGGAAGAAAAGAGGCCTCGACTTGGAACTGATCAATACCGCTTTGGGTGACAGCCTTAAGAATGCTCATTTTTCACAAAAGTTGGAGTTAAACATACGTTATTCACTGTGCGAACAAAAAAGAATAAAAAAAGACCTTACTCTGTGTGAAGCAAGTTGTTTGGAATGAATGACTTTTCTTCACCTCTGAAGGGGGCTTCGAGACTTCAGTCGGTCGATAAATGCCTGAAAAGAGACATTCAAACCTCCCCATCCCCCCAAATTCTTTCAGGGTTGACAGTTTTCTAATATAAATGGATCTTCTACGCTCAGGTATGACGGAAACACGGTATTGCGTCTTTTTATAAAGTGTTTGTGCAGCACATAGAAAGTAGTTTTATTCAAAAATAAAAATAAAAGAATTGTTCACGTGTTGTCAATCACTTGGGAAAGAATTTAACGGGAGCTCGAGAATATAGTAGGGCGAATGGGTCTCGAGTTTTAAGGTCCGTGCTAGTCAGTAATTGGAATTCGATAAAAGTATGTAGTAATAAAAAAAAAATGGTATTTATGTGCGTTTGCGTTGACAAGATGAGAAAAGGTAGTAGCTGTACTGGCTTTTAGAGAAAAGACCAGAAACGTACTGGAAATATATCGTGTTTAATAAAAAATACCTTGTACTTATTATATTTGCCTTGTATTTTTCCACGAATATATATTGTTTTAAGAAATACCATTTCTGGGGCAGTTCATCGAAATATTTATGGACTCAAATTTCTTCGAAATATTGTAGTTGCTCTTGTCTCAAAATCTAAAAAATTTATAAAAATTATCTACACTTTTTATGGATTTTAATTATTTATGATAAATTATATTTATAATTAAAATTTTTTGAATGATTTTTTTTAATCGGCTGCGTTTTTGGCCATTTAGTATTTGCAGATTCGGTAAATCCCCCAAATTTGAGAGTCATTTCAGTAGTGCGGTTCTTCAGACTCAGAGTGCAATAAGGGTAGATCTGCTCTTGAGGCCATTAAGAAAGGAAAAATGAGACTCACCCAAGAAATCAATTCTTTTTTACTTTCCATTGGTGCATTGGGCAAATCATGCACCCTCCAGTGGATCCCGGCCCATGTTGACATCGAAGGGAACGAGATGGCCGATTTCCTTGCCAATGAAGCCAGAACACTTGAACCTGTAACTTCTTCGAATACGGTCTTTGATGCCAACGCAATCGCAAAACAAAAGCTCTGCTCAAACCCACGAAACAAATTCTCGCTGCCAGAATTAAATTATAGCCGAGAAATTACAACAACAATAACCAGACTAAGGACAAAACATTTTAAGGGCATGAAGATCCTGTCTGATGGATCCAGATCATATGTGGAATGCAGGCACTGCCCAAGCAAGCAACTGGATCCCAAACACCTTTTTAGCTGTACTTCCATTGTTGGTGCCCTTTTTAAAATAGACAATGACTACACCATGGACATCCTATACTCGGATCGTGCCATGGATGTTGCCACGGCAGGAATTCACGCCTTTGGCAATATTTGACTTATTTCTATATCTTTATTTTGTTATATGCACCTTTGCACTCTGGCAACAACAACAACATTTCAGTAGTGGCAGCCTTCGCTACCAAATTTTGACGCTTGAATTAATTTTAATCAAAGCTCTCGTCAGTTGGATTCTAAATATTGCCGTGATTTAATTTTGCCGAGAGTGCCCGAGCCAAATTGATACTCAAAAGATCTTTTACATGCCACATAATCATATGGCACACGCGCTACCTCTAATCCACCGAGCCGACAATTTTTGAATATCATTATTATTAAAGTTTCGCACATTTTGGAAGTGAAGTGTGTATGCAAATTATTAAAACATTAGTAGTAAATAAAAGTACTTTTTTTTTACCTTATAATAAATTATAGTATGTGAGTTCCTTATTTGTTACTAAAAATAATTCCAGAGTTCATAATTAGACTGATTTTGGCACAAAGCAAACTAAAGCAGAATTTTTTATTTAACTAATAAATTTTTAATTTATCTAGTTTAATTAAATTTATTTAACGAAGTCCGCATGTGTTGAGCGTTATGACAAAACTAAGCTTCAGATTGAGAAATGCAGGGAAAAAAACATTTTTACAAAATTTTTAAACATTTTTTATAAATTTTGTAACTAAAGTAATTTACGAAATAGAAAACTACCCTTTGACATACTCCAAGTCAAATACGCTTCAACTGCAAAAAAAAAAGTAGTTAGCAATATTTACTCTCCTGGAAGGGAAAAAATGCAGCTCATGACGTTAATCTCCTTTTTTCCCCCTTTTTTTTTCACAACTACATTTAAATCTAAGAATACAGTCGCACTAAATTGAAAAAAAGAAGAAAAAAAAACTCATTTCACTTCCGTTTTTAACTTGTTTGAACAGAAAGAACTAAAAGAAATGAGTATGAGTTCGCTGGTAGAAATAGGCTAGATGGGACGAAATAAATTTGTATTAAATTAAACTACCAAATTTAGAATGAATCTCACAAATATCACTAAATAAGTAAATAATTTTCTTGTTAAATATCTAACAATAATTTATAAGTAAGTATAATAACTTGTAAAATTATTATTGTAAAAATAAACTTCATAAATTATGATTAAAAATTGAAACTGGATATTACTAAAATATTTTCTTTCAACTCTGCTGCGAAGGAGTATGCATTACTTTTAGAGAGGAAAAAGATTAATATGTGTAAAGTGTTTGTAAGGATATTTTAACCTGAAAAACTTTTGACACTTTTGGATCATAAGTTATAGACATATATTGCTTAAACATTTTGGAAAGAAATTACATCTGGGAGAATATTAGATAAAAATTCTGCTGTTTTTTTTTTTTTTTTTTTTTTACTGAAATTTTAGACTTGCTCTACTCTTAGTAACTATAAATGAAATCATGTGTATACATTAAAAAATGCAACAAAATTATTGAAATTTGGGCCCAATTACATTCATATAACTGAAAATTTATGTAGTTTAATACTTATCATTCTGTTTTTGATCTTCAACGTTACTTGTATATAGAGTTCAGTAACAAACGAAATTATATTAATACAGTACCCGAGCCAAAAAATAATGCAGAATAAGGTTTTAAAAAAAGTCTGTCAAAAGTTTCTACGAAGTGCATCACGTTTTTATATATATATTTTTTAAAATTTTTAATTTTTTAAGCAAATTAAGGAAAATAACATTTTATTAGAAATAATTTTTTTTAATTTCAAAAATATAAATTTGATTTTTTTCTCCATAACAATTAAAAATATTTTTGCTTTATTTATAGTGTCGCCATCTATTGAGTTATTCGAAATAAAAATGTGCTGCTTATAAACTAATTTAGAAAAGGAATTTTATTGAAAATTATTTTCTTTAGGGACCTTAATTTTTAAGAATTGTCAATAAAAACTATTTTTAATGTAAAATTGATTTTTTCCTTGTGCTTACATTTATCATGTAACAGAATAATCAAAATAATTAAAAAATGATTTTGATTATGGCAATCATGGCAAACCCTAAAATGTGTTTTTTGACGAAAATGAAGAAATAAAGTACTTTACTTAGCATTTTGTTTTTTAATCAACTTTAACTTTTCAGTAGCAATTTCATTTTTTTTTCTGAGAAAGTTACAATATATATTTAGCGTGATAAATATATATATTACTTTTTATGGAGGTTAAATGCTTTGGGGGGGGGGGGAATATAAAACAACTGGAGGATATTTATTTATAAATACATGAAAAATTCATAAAACCTTTTCAGTTTTTCTTTCGGTTATTAGTTTAGGCCAAATCTCGTAAATTAATATTACATTTCATAGACCAAATGATGCATTTTAAACTTATAATGCATATAAAAGTCGATTTTCAATAAAATATTAATGTAGTGATTGTGTTGGGATTATATGCTGATTCTTTCTATTTTCTCTATTGAATAAAAACTTTAAAAACCGCCCCAAATTTTTTTTATAAGTTACGTGTTTCTAGTTATATTCCCATTAGTCTTTTGAATTTTTAATCACAATTAGTGTTATTTATATGTTAAAAATAATTTTCCCTTACGGTTCTAAGTGAATTTTGCATTAAACTAATGTCCCCCCCCCCTAACGGGCTGCATATTGCAACCAAGCCTTTGCAGTCACGGGAAGTCCCCTAATGTGAGAGCTGTGTTTCATGTGGCACCATCTAGTGGCGGCTCTCGCTACCAAATTTCTACGCTTAGTTTTTCTCGAATTAAATTTAATTCAAGCTCTCTCGTCGGATGCTAAATATTGTTGTGATTTTGTTTTGCTAGAGGACCGGAGCCAATTTGATACTCAAGGGATCTTTTACTTGCCGTATAATCATATAATATGTGTGCCTCCAATTGATAGATTTTCTAAATGCGGGGATCGAACCCGTAATCTTGGGCTCACGAGGCTGGAACGCTACCTCTGAGCCTCCAAGCCAACACATTAAATTAATGTAAAGCTCCCAAGCTTGAGAACTTTTCATTAATTTATTCAAAACTGTGATCTTACAGTGTTAAGATCTTTTAAATTTTGACAAATAACTATTCTTTAAATGTATAACTATATAATGTGTATAAAATAAATTTTAGAACTAATACGGTAAAAAATAATTAGAACAATTGCCGCAAAGTTAAAGCAGAAAGAAATATTAAGCATTTCTTTAAAAAAAATTAAGAATGAAATAATCTGAGCACTGTGACAGCTTTTTAGCGAATATTGCTGAAACTAAAGCTAGCTGGAAAAATTTTTTAAGCATTTTCTGTTTAATTCTTTAAGAAAACAAAAAACCAAGCAAAAAATGGTATCAATATCCGTATTAAGAAAATTCGGTACTTTTCTGTTTCACCGTCGCAAATCTCGATAAGCAGGCTTTATTGGCGACAACACACAATATACACACAAAAAATGTTAATAAATGTTAGTTCTCATTGGTTTTTCATTCATTTTTGATGTATTATGAAAAAGACGTTAGAAAAGACAACGCCTTGTTTTGAAAATGTGTTGGCAAAAGGTTACCAGCAGGAATATTCCATTTGGCGTATCATTTTTGGCGACCTTTTCGCCTGCGTCGGCATAACGGAGAAGAACCGAAAATTCTTTTTAGAAGTTAGCTACGTCAAAAAAACAAAACAGTTCTAATGATACAAAAAAAATTGTAAGCAATAATATAAACTTCTATAACATTCCTTTATATTAATTATTAATTAATTATAAAGCAGTAATATGATAATTAAAGTGAAACATCGAAAAGCGCCATTAACAAGATCTAACACTGAACTTTAAGTGTACAATATGTGTATCTTTTTAAACTGTCTTGAAACAAGAAATAAATGTTTTTATTTATGACTTTAAATTAATTTTTGTAGAAATCTTTTAATTTATGCAACACATTAAGGAATTTTAATTTAATTTACAGGAATGTTAATTTAAGTGGCTTAACAATTTTTGAGAATCTTTCTTAAATTATAATACGAGAACAATAATTTAATTCTTTACATGATTAAAAAAATTTTTTTTGTCTTATAAAAATATTCTTACTTGTCAAACCCTTTTAACTATTTTTTCCCCCTTCTTCTGAACAATGAATGCAATACTTAATTCTATTTTTTTCTTTTCATACTAAATAATGAGTGATGTAATAGTTCCCAGAAAGATTTTGTCTTTAACTTTGATATATTAATTGAAGATTATGCGAACTAATGACTATATACTTAAAATACTCATTCTGTTTTTTTAAAAAACAATTCAAAATATTAAAGGAAGAGTCAGTTCTTTTCTAAGTAGTAGATAATGCCGTCACACAATGAAATATTTCAGTGGAATGAAATAAATAAAGCGATGGAAAAAGAAGATGAAGATTTGAATCTTATAACAAGAGATGCACGAAACCAAGTCAAAAACGTTTATGTAACGAATGTGTAACAAACTTTGTTTCCTATATAAAAAAAAAAAAACAGTCCTAAAGAAATTTACTAAAGCAGATTAAATTTAACTTGTATGAAATAATTCTTATTGAGCAATTATTCTTTATGAATGGTATTTAAAATGTCATTTTCATCAATTGTATATATAATTTTAACCTAATTCCTGATTTTTTAATCTCTTCTGATAAAATAGCGATGGATTTTTATTTGCAGAAAAAAATATTTGATGAACTAATATGAAGCATGATCTCAATTCCTTTAACAAACATTAAAACTAATTTTATTGACGTATTTTAAATTAATCTTGTTGGTGAAAATAATCGTTTGCTGTTTTTATTGAAAGATTTATTTCTTATGATATTGACAGTTTAAAAAATAGAAGCTATTTTAATTCTCGAACAAAGAAATTTATTTTTTTGTGTACAGATTAAATATTTAAGTGTTATAGGGTTTCCTAAGTTTTAATTTAATCAATTGTTATTAGTTGTAAATAATATAATTTCGATTAAATTCTACACAAAAAGTTAAGTTCTATTTTTCAACCAACTACTTATCTTTTGCTCATACTTTTTAGGGGAAAGAGCTATTTTTTAAAAATTTTCATTGAAGTGTATTTGTAAATGGTTTAACATTAAAAGTAAATAAACTTGTGAAACAAAATATAATAAAATTGAAAACTTTTATTTTAATTATTTATAGATAAAGCAAGTAAAATCGTCATGAGTTATGAAACTATATCTGTATATTTCTATTTATAATTTATTGTTCTTATTAGATTTATTGATCCAAACGTATATCAGTTACAATACTTTTGCCATAATTATTGTTTTTTTTAATATAATTGATTTTCCTCCATATATATATATATATATATATATATATATATATATATATATATATATTTATATATAAAACACATTTGTTACACATTTCTCATTATACGTGAATATTTTTCGTCTTTTATTTTCAGTTTTATTTCCATTCATTAATGTTTCTGATTTTGCTTATCAATCTTTTTAATGTCAACAAACCTATCTGCTGCTTATGTAATTACTATCCATGTGCCTAGCTATTTAATTCTTATCATGCAATAAATCTGCTGTTTATACATAGTAACCTAATCCTTCTTCGTATTAAGATAACTGAGCTTCTCAAAATCTAGATGAAACTGATTTTACAACAGCTCCCGAGTTAGAAGTATTTAAGGAGGGACGTAGCTACCGCCGTATCAGGCGTATTAATGATACAAGGCCCTTAAGATACAGGGGCAACAACATGTGTAAGTGTAAAATGTTGTCCTGCATCAAAATTCCTTGGGGACTCTTTTTTGGAGTCCCCAAAGAATTTTGATACAGGGCCGACTCAGGACTAGCTACGCCAGTGTGTGTTTAAGCGTACTGGTTTGTTATTGATCAGAATATCTAAACATATTGTGCTGCAGTTTTGATCATTACAAACA